>CM030367.1:228835832-228975624 GCA_017893485.1 Hemerocallis citrina
GGGACGACACATGATGTGTCGTCCGGGATTGGTGGGAGGCTTTTAGCTTTTTTCTTTTTTTTTAAAGTTATTATTGCCATGGGAAATGACTAGTTTACCCCCTTTGATTTTTCTATATAGTATTGAATGGTTGGATGAGATGAAAGGTGAAAGTGTCTTTTGGTTTTTGTTTATTTATTTTTTTTTTTTAAAGAATGGGACTGTTTCGTCCCACATAGGACGAAACATCATGTTTATTCCCATTCTTAAAAGTTATTTTATTCGGTTTTTATATTTTTTTTAATTCGGACGAAACATCATGTTTCGTCTGATCAATTAACAATATAATTAAATAATCCAGACGAAACATGATGTTTCGTCAGCTATAATATGCATTTTGCTATTTCGATTGCTATTTCTCCCTTTCTACTGTACACCGATTGCTAAAAAATGGCAAAATACCTGACGATTGTGTGCGCTACAGTACCAAACAAATGACAAAAATGACAAATAAGCAAACGACTGTGGATGCTCTTAGGGGTCCATTTTGAAAGTTCGCCTTGGGTCCCGGGAACTCAGGCCTGCATAATATCGACACATCCACAACTTGCCTTTCCAAGTAGAAACTAAAACTGACTTCTTCTGATTTATAACCACAAAAAAAGACTTCTTCGGATTTATGAATTCAGTCAAGTTTGGTGGCGCATGCGTACAGATAATCTGGTGACCATTGGATAGGAAGCAGCTCGCATCCCAAAGCTTGATCGAGCGGTCGTTTCTTGTCAATGATGAGATAATCAAGCTGATTAGAGATGACGCAATTATTAGTAATTATTACAGGTGGGGACTTTCCAATTAACTTTTAGTTAGGAATGTGATTGGAGAAAGCGGCACATGCATTTGATATGGCACGGCATGAACCAATACATTATACATACTATGAAGACAGCAAAATCTGAGTAAATTATTTTTTTTTGATGAATTGGATAGAGCCAAAAGCTCCAGTCATTAAAAAATATATTAATCAATAAAATTAGGTAATGTACGAAATAGTAATCACTGGCTTTACAAGATGTAAAACAGAAAAAAGCATACAAAAAGGAAAACAAAAAATGACTGACTAATCCAGTAATACAGGGAGACAGCGCAAGAAACGAAGCAGCATTCCGAACGGGCTTGATAAAAAAACACTAGTGGAGCCAAGCCAACTTGTCGCACCCGAGAAAGACTAGGACCTAAGCCACTGAGCCGTGAGACCGGGTGCCAAAACCTCCCCACACGAAGACAATCACCTTCACTAGCTGTCCATGCGAACTATAGCAGCACAATGGGGGAAATGCATAGCCTAAGAGAAGAGACGGCTCTCGCAGAGGGACACAACTACCAAACCACAGGAGGCAAACACCAACAAGAAGGGGGGGCCTGTCTGCCTGGACTGCGGAGGCGAGGTGGATGACAGCTCAACCGTGCACAAGCTGGAGAGACAAAATGGAAGCTGCTTTCCTAGCAAAGAATACGAGCACTCACACGTATCACTCACACGTATCTGAACTTTATTATTATTATTACATGTTTTCTACATCATGTTGATCGCAACCTCCACTGTGGTTTATTAATGAAAAAAGTCAAAATTTTCTTATTGTTTACAATTAGCATAAAACATAGAGATAAACACGTATATTATATGTATTAGAGGTTAAGAGAGGCCGACCAAATACACCCTTCTTCATTATTAGGAGATAAATATAGTTGTGAAATAACTGACATCATCATCTACAATTAGTGGTGGCAATCGGGTCGATCAGGGCGGATCGGATTGAACCTGTGCGGGTCGAACTCAAGTCAGAGTGGGTTCAGGTCGGATTGAGAGCTTAACTGGATCGGGCCGGGCCAGGTTGGAAAATGGTGGGTAGACCCGGTCGACCTGCGAACCCAAACAGGACCCTGCGAACCCAAACAGGTCGATCCGGGTCGCGGGTTGGCCCGGTTGAGATTTTTTTATATTTTATTTTTTTTCAACTATATATATATATATAAAATATTATAATGGGAGAAGGCCTTACTGTCATTTGTCAATCTACCAACATGTGCAACGCACATACATAACTAATATAAAGGAGGTTTGCAGTTCAAATCCTTCCTACGTCAGAGTTTTTATTTTTATCGAGGTTTTAGGTTTGAGTCCTCACTACATCAAAGTTTTTATTAAAAGAGAATAAAAAAATTATTAAGACGTGCGTTATCTAAGATGTCTCAAGTTCGAGGCCAGACTACGTCAAAATTTTTATTTTAAAAAATTTATGTTTATTAAGACGTGCATCGCCCGTGTAAATAACTAGTATATTATAATGAGAGAGTTAGGGTTGTCATTTGTCAACATACAAACTCGTGCGTTGCACATACAACTCTAACTCTCCCATTAATTACAACAAAAATAAACAAATAAAAAAATTCCTCCTATTTAAAATGTGCAACACACGTGCAAAACAATTTTATAATATTTTTTAACACTAAACATACACATATATATATATTGCAGGTACAACTCAAATCCTGCTCATGAATATGTGCATTGCATTTACAAATTGTAGCTTTTTCTTCAAAATATTTTTTTCCAAATATGTGCAACGCACGTCCAACTCCAAAACTATTCCTTAACACGTAAATCGCACATGAAAATTCTCCAATTCTTATCAAAACGTGCATCGCACGTGAAAAATACTAGTATATATCTATATAATAAAACACAAAGAAAGCTATCAAGTGGCTCACATTCAATCCCCCTAAAATCAAAGGCCTACATCTAACCTCACAAAACACATTTTTTCCCCAAAATTTCAAACTCAAACCAATTTTTTCCCCCCAAAACTAAAAAATCCATTACTTTATTACTATCTCTCTTCACTTTTTCATATTTATCTCTTCCTCTCTCTATCTCTCTCTCATTCTTTCTTTATTAATTAGAAATTTAGATTTTAAGAGATCAGGTTTGTAAATTTTCAGAATTTTTATATTTTTTTATTGCGTATGTTATATTGAAAATATCAACTATCTCTTCAACAGTTAAATTTCATCATTTTCCACTTACACCCCCATTTATAATTATTTTTCAACATTTACTAATGGAAACACGGACTTTTATTTACAACTAATTATTGTCATACTATTCAAACTTGAGCTACATAATTGTTGTTGTATTATTTACCGGGCTTTTCGTATTTTGTATCGTTCCGAAAACGTGCCGTAGGCACGTGTCCACGGGCAAATCTAGTAATTGTAATAAGAGTCAAAGAGTGAAAGTATATATAATTGTTGAGCGGGTTGAATTTATGAACTTGACGACACGGGTCGACCCACGGTTTCAACCCGAACCCGAACCACCTAATTGCTGGCCGGGTTCGTATGGGCGGGTCGTTAGTCAACCAGATCCGTTTGCCATCACTATCCACAATCAACTTGATCCAAAATTAAGTACTTTTTTGTTGGAAAAAAAACAAAAACATTACCAACAACTAAAGGGAAATTTTTGTACTACTAGAAGACTTGTACTTAGAGCTCATATATATAAACCTAACCCCCAAACCCAAACAAGAAGACTAGTAGTAATAGAAGGAATTCTCAGAACTGAGAGAACCAAAGATGATTCAAAGTGCAGGATCAGTCATAGCCAGCATCATGTTCATATGGGCAATGGCGCGCCAGTTCTTTCCGCGCCATTTTGAGACATACGTAACGAAATACACAAACAAAATCGTCTACTACTTCTACCCTTACATCGAGATCACGTTTCCCGAGTACAGTGGGGAGCGGTTCAAGCGAAGCGATGCCTACAGTGCGATCGAGTCATATCTTTCTGGGTCGTCCACGGAGAAGGCGAAGAGACTCAAGGCAGAGGTGGGAAGGGAGGGCACTGGGCTTATATTGAGCATGGATGAGCACGAGGAGGTGACCGATGAGTTTGGAGCGGCTAAGGTTTGGTGGTATTCCACAAAGATTACCAGGGAGACTCAGACACTGTCTTTTTATCCTGCTCCTGAGGACAACAGGTAGGTATTAGTCGATCCCTTAAATTACGTCGTTTTTCTGTAGAACTTTTTTTTGTCTGCTCAATTCCTATAATCATATATTTAAAAGCATCCAAAGTCGTCATTGTTTAAAAAATACATATAGTATTTGGTCAATTCAACGCAATCGTCGATAGGTATTTTTTATCCATTTAATATATAAAAAAATTCAGACGAAACTTCACTTTGCATCCGACGATTTTAAAGAATTTTTTATGATTTTTTTATTAATTAAAAATGTTATTTAAAATAAAAAAATAATATTTTTAAAAAAAAGGGTGCGCCCCTCCGTTGGACACAAGTTGCGTCCAAGGAGCTCCTTGGTTGAATTTCATTTATTAAATGTTTTTTTTTTAAAAAGTCGTCGGACGCAATGTGAAGTTGCATCTGCCGATTTAAAAATAATATTTTTTCGAGCAACGGAACTCGAAGTTGCGTCCTTTAAATTATGCATAATTCTCATATTCGCTCTCATTTATAGCAATTTACTGTAGCAAAATATGCAAAATATGCATATTTAGAAAATGACTGCAACGATATTTTTGAGAAAATAAGCATATTATGCATATTTAACAAACGACTGCACATGCTCTAACTGTCCTAGTTAGAATCAATTCTTCGCAGTATGTTGAGAAATTCTACGATACTACTATGCTTTGCGCGCGCAAAAAACATAAAACAAAAAACAACCCGTCTAGTTCCAGATACAAAATTTTTTTGAGAAATTCCTAATCTACTCTTTAAACAGGTACTTCAAGCTAATCTTGGCTGCTCAATTCGGACAATCAAATTAAAACAATTCTCGTATTTGGAAAAAAAAAAATCTTTGCAATATATATGAATTAAGTAATGGATAAATTGCAGAAAATACTGGATATTACTATACTCTGTTTGCAGAAAATGCCCTGTACTGTTACAAAACACCTGATTTTTTCAAAATCGGCTGCGCGAACAGGTACTACAGGCTAATCTTCCACCAAGCTCAGAGGAAGCTCATTCAAGATTCCTACCTCACGCACATAATGGATCAAGGGAAGGCTATTCAAGTTCAAAAGCGCCAACGCAAGCTCTACACTAACAACTCCAACTATGATCTCTACGATTACAGGAAGCTGGAATGGAGTCATGTTCCCTTTGAGCACCCTGCCACATTCAAAACCATTGCGATGGACCCTATAAAGAAGCAGGAGCTAATGCAAGATCTTCTCACTTTCAGCAAAAGCAAAGAGTACTATATGAAGGTTGGGAAGCCATGGAAGCGCGGTTACTTGCTTTACGGTCCACCAGGGACTGGAAAATCCACTATGATTGCTGCTATGGCGAATTTAATGGATTATGATGTGTATGATCTTGAACTGACTGCCGTGAAGAACAATACGCGTTTGAAAAAGTTGCTGATTGAGACTACGAGCAAGTCTATCATTGTGATTGAGGATATCGATTGCTCATTGGATTTGTCCGGGAAAAGGAAGGAGAACCAGGGCCAAGGGGAACAGACCGAGGAGGAAAAGGCCAAGGCAGCGTTGAAGAGAGATGATAAAGAGGCTAGTAAGGTATATTAATTAATTACAACTCAAATGGTTGCTACAAAATTTTTTTCTTCTTTTCTTTAATGGATAATATAACTTAACATACGTACCCTGATCAATATACTTGGGAATTTTTGTTAATCAACCAACCAGGTAACATTGTCGGGACTTCTTAACTTCATTGATGGCTTGTGGTCGGCTTGCGGAGGAGAAAGGCTGATTGTGTTCACGACTAATTATGTTGAGAGGCTGGATCCTGCGCTTGTAAGGAGAGGGAGGATGGATATGCACGTCGAGCTGTCTTATTGTAGTTTTGAAGCGTTCAAAGTGCTTGCTAAAAACTACTTGAACATTGAAGATCATGAATTGTTCGGAGCGATAAAGAGGCTGATAGAAAACAGCGAGATTACTCCTGCGGATGTGGCTGAGAACTTAATGCCCAAAAGCCTTGACGGGATTGACATTCACCATGTCAATACTTGTTTGAGTAAGCTTGTTCTCGTTCTTAAGGAATGTAAGTTGAAGGTTGAGGAGAAGGCAAAAGAAGAGGCAGCAAAGGCAGTGAAGAAGGCAGAAGAGGAGGCAGCAAATGCAGCGAAGAAGGCCGAAGAGGAGAAGAAGGTTGAGAAGGGGGCAGAAGAGAATGGTTTTGTAGGCGAAAAGAACAAATCGGAGGAGAATGGGAGCGAAAAAGAGGTCTCCGCTTAGCTAGAGATGAAATGCTTATGAATTCGGAGAATATATATGAAATGCTTATGAATTCGTATGTCATATTTTTCAAAATATCAAATCGTCTACCAAATTTGACTGATCGCAATTTACGCGAATTGAATTCGCGAAATCCGGCCCACGAACCCGGCCCAATTCGCGAATTGGACCCGCCAACCCGCGGGTTTCGACCCGTGACGGGTCGACCGTTGACCCGCGGGTCGAACGGTCGAAATTCGCCCCGTTGCGCTGCTGATGCGCTCTGTCTTGGGACAGAGCCGTTGTGAACGGCTCTTTGAGCCGTTGCATTTTATTTTATTTTATTTTATTTGTTTTTTCCCACTTATTTAGCCTATAAATATCCCCAAAAATCTCAAAAAAAATCACACCTCACTCTCTTACTCTGTCTACTATTATACATCATTTGTAAAGAATTTTTGAACAATTGGAGTATTCATCAAATAAGTGTACAAGGAGGTATATACACGATCAAATTTCGGTCGTATCGGAATCAAATTCAACGTCTTCAACTCTCTTCAACCCTCGTCAAATCTACTTCAACCTCTTCTCAACTCTTCAATTGCGGAATCGGCAAAGCGCTCCTCCATCTTTTCTATTCTATTCTTATTTTAACGGTTTTTTTTACATACGCGTATTCCACGGTGAACGGTATTAAAATATCTCTATCTCTCTCGTTAATTTTTTTTTTGCGTTGTAGTTAAAATTATTGTTCGTTTTTTTGAACTTCTCTATCTCAACCCTCTTGTTTTTTAGATTTTTTTGTATAATTTACCGCTCCTACATTGTATATTTTTTTTTTACATACCACATTACTACATTATGTCTAGATCACGCGGTAGCGGTCGTAGCGGACAAGATTCCTCCTCCTCTTCACGTAGGCCACCAATTGTCCCAACTAGTGAGCCCGCCCAAGATTACATTGATCCTACTATGGAATAATGGGGTACACACGACGATGTTGTAGGTGACATACAATTAGAAGAACAACAACAACAACAACAAACCGAAACTACACAACCCCGTAGTAGTAGGAAAAGTAGAGGAGAAACTAGCGATTGGCATAAGTTTTATGATTATATCCCGGACGAACATACTCCGGGTATAGGTTTGAAAGTGTGTAAAACATGTAGTAAAACATACAAATTCAAGAGGGGTGACGGCACCGGTATAATTAGTAGGCACATACAACATAATCATAAAGAACTTCTTGATCAAATACAAGGCCAACTAAAATCAACCCTAGGACCGATCAAGTAGATAGCTACCCTTATGATCCCGAACTTGTTCGTCGGGAAATGACCCGATTAGTCATTAAGGAAGAGTTGCCATTTTCCTATCCCGAGAGTAGGAACTTGGACAATTTTAATCAAACGGCCTTAAACCCTTATTTTAAAAGAATTCCGAGAAATACTTGCAAATCGGATTGTTTTAAAATGTATGTTGAAATGAAGGACGCATTGATTGCAATTTTATGGAGTTTAACTTGTAGGGTTAGTTTAACTTTGGATTGTTGGACGGGTGTCAACAATATTCCAACGATGGGAATAACCTGTCATTGGATCGACAATGATTGGATTCTTCAAAAAAGAATCATATCACTTGCAGCATTGCCGTATCCCCATAGTGGCGCTGAAATAGCAAACCGTATTATAGAAATTTGTGATGTTTTTCATATTCGCGATAAAATTATGGCTATTAGTTTTGATAATGCATCTAACAACAATGTAGCAATTACTACTTTAAAATCTATATTAAACCCTCCATCTGACAATATTTTTCATGTTAGATGTGCATGTCATATTATAAATTTATGTATTCAAGATGCATTAAAAATAGCTGATCCATATATACATAAAATTAGAAATTGTGTACATTTCATTGCATTAAGTCCAAGCATTTTACAAGAATGGAAAACTTGGTGTAGGGTTAGAAATGTTCCTTTTAGAAAATTTCCAAAGGATGTTAGACACCGATGGAATTCTACTTTTGATTTACTAAATGTTGTCACCGATTATAAAGCAGTTGTAAATGATTTTTGTATCGCAAAAAATATGCACAATTTTGAAATGACTCCCGCCGATTGGTTTTTTGCCGAATCTTTGTTGAAACTTTTAGAACCTTTTAAAACCGCAACTTTAAAATTTTCAAAAACATATGAATCTACTTCTAGTAGCATTTTTATTGAATTAGTTAGCATGATGCAAATATTTAACGAAATGTTAAATGATCCCTATATTAGTGACATTGTAATACCTGCATTTCAAAAAAATTTGAAGTATTATTTTCCTCCTCCTATGTTGATTTGTGTTGCTACTGTTATGGATCCCCGTATCAAATTAGAAGGTACGAAGAATTTGATACAAATGTTTTTTGGATATTTAGAGGACAATGTAGAATTAACAATTGATTGCGCTACTTTTTTAGTTCAGTTTGAATCTACGTTAAATAACTTGTATGATTATTATGATAGACGTTTTGCTTCTAATAGTACAACTTCTGTAGTTAGTTCTTCTTCTGGTAGTTCTAAAGGTAAGGGTAAAAGTAGAATTTGTGATAGAACATTTAGTTTACTTGAACAAATTCAATCTAAAAAACCCAGGACTAATCAACCAAATGAATTAAATTGGTATAACCAACAGGATACTGAGCCTACTCTTTCTCCACTAGATATTTTACAATGGTGGAAAGAACATGAACACACTTTTAGTATTCTGTCAATTATGGCTAAAGATTTACTAACTCCTCCTGTCTCTACAGTTGCTTCTGAGAGTGCATTTTCTACAAGTGGCAGGGTTCTATCTGATTACAGGAATCGGTTGAAACCCGAGGCGTTAGAGATGCTCGTTTGCACAGAAGACTGGCTGAAGGCTGAAGATAAGACGCAAGGAAAAGCACTATCAAGTTCCACAAGTGGGAGCAACTCGCCCGAAGAACAACAACAACAACAACAACAACAATAGCTTTGCTTATTATGTCAAATTAGAAAACTTGTACTCAATTAAAATTGTATATAACAAATATGTTATTGTTTAAAACTTATTTGTGAATTGAATTCTTAATTTCGTTATAAATTGTTAAAATTGTATAACTTAAATTCATATGAATAATATTTCAAAATTTGTTGTCAATTTCACTCTTTCAATCTTATTATTATTATTACGATTATTATTGTTTATTAGTATTATTACTTACTTAGTATTATAATTATAATTATTATTTTAATTTAAGCTACAAAAAAAAATTTATTAAACGTGCCAACCCGCTGGTCGACCCAGCCCAACCCGGGTTGAACCCTAAAGGGTTCACGGATTGGGCGGGCCACCCAAACGAAAAAACAACCCGGCCCGGCCCGGCCCGTATAAGAATGCAACCCGGCCCGGCCCGTCTAATTGTACATGCCAACCCTTACGGGTTGGGCCCGGCCCGACCCACTCGACCCGTTCGCCACCCCTACTTCACAAGGAATCCAAAGAGGAAACTACTCAGCATTGAGATCGCACATTTCTAATTTATAAATGCTGACAATCTGGTCACAACAAATCTTAACGCATGATCAAACGGTCCTCGCACTGCGCCTCTTGTCAATGATGACTTTTAATGTTCCTTGCATTTACGGTTGGTTTGTTTGCGGGTAAATGGGCTGTAAAAAACGAAATCCATGAGGTGAGCACTGTAGCAGTGCTTTAGTTGCACGCAAGTTGTTTTTGGCTACAGTAATCCAACAACTTTGATTGGATGTAGATTTACTGTAGCTAAAATTGTTTTCAATGAAAGATTAACTTTGTTTGAATTGTAAGTGTTGAAATATAGTATTTACTAATGTGTATATTCTCATTCCTAATCTATAGGAAACAGATTTCCCAAATTTCTAATATCCTCAATCTTCTCTCAATCTTCTTTCTTCTTCTCCAAGAATATAATTCTTATATCAAGATGTATACATTAGAGAAACAAGTATGAATAAGAAAAATATTATTTTTCCCAAATGAATCTGATTTCAATATTTCAACATGGTATCACAGCCTAACAAGATCTAGGATAGTTGAAGAAGAAGAAGAGACGGATGTGATCGGATCTGATGCCTCCATCCCGACCCGATCCCGACCAAACTACAAATACTTTTAGCTATAGTAAATACAACAAAAAAACCAGCTATAGCTAAAAAATGCTTTACAGACCATATTATTTTTATAAAGAATATTGCACCGGATGTTTTTGTAACTAAAATAGCGCAAATGAAAACAGGAAAAAAAGTCCAAGAAACTGCAAATACTTGTAGCTACAGTAATACAACAAAAAAACCAGCTACACCTAACCAAAGCAACAAAATGCTTTATAAACCAAAACTCCTCACATTCCTGGCCGATGTGGGACAATGTCCCCATATTGGTTTCCATTTTTTTTCCCGAGTTTTTTCGGGTTTTTTAAAAACTGAGTTTCGATTTTTTTGTTTGGTTTTTTTTTGTTTAGTTTAGTTAATTAAGTTTAAACCCTAATTAATTAAAATTAATTTCAAGTCAAACAAAAGTCAACAACTTTTTAAATTATTTTGGCTACAGTATTACTACAACTCAATACAGTATTGCTATAGTGGCGGGTCAGGGACGCTATAGGAGTGTCAGAGGGGGATTATGGTTGGGATCAATACCAGTAATTTCGACTTACTGAATGACTGGGTGGGTAAATTTACTGTATCAATTGTGATACAGAGGAAGAGGGACTGCTGGCAACAGGTCATCACGGCGGTCTATGGTCCAAATATTAGAAGCCAGAGACAGGAACTCTGGGAAGAACTACATAGCATCAGGAGAAAGTGGAGCTTGCCATGGATGCTAGAAGGTGATTTTAATATCGTCAGCCACACACACGAAAGAAGCGGAGGGATGGGTAATGGTCGCGACAATTTTAAGTTCAACCAGATCATTTTCAATTTAAGCTTGATGGAAATTCCTGTCAATGTTCGTAAATTTACTTGGTCGAATCGGAGAAGGGACCCTATTCTTGCTAAATTAGACCGTATTCTGGTCTCTACGGACAGGGAGACCAAATTCCCTTGGGCGATGTCACGATATTGCATTCGAAACACCTCGGATCATATACCGATCATCATAGGCACGGGAGAAGAGGGGAGGCGACACTGTAAAATCTTCTGGTTCGAAAAGATGTGGCTAACTAATTAGGAATGCAATGAGTTGGTTAAGAACAGTTGGGAATGAGAGATTAGCCAGGTTGATCCGGCAGCAAGGCTAGTCAGGAAATTGGGTAGACTGAGAAGAAGGCTTAAAAATTGGAATAGAGTAACATTTGGGAATGTAATACAGCGGAAGGATGCCACTTTGAAGGAGATTAAGGAACTGGAAAAGAAAGAGGAAGCGGATGGTCTGGATGACAACTAATTCGGGAGACTAACGTTCTGTATGCAGAAGATCTTGGAGATTTATAACAGGGAAGAAATCATGTGGCGACAAAGGTTAAGGATTAACTGGCTCTTGGAAGGGGATGCTAACAATAAATTCTTCCACAAAAGCGCAAGCATGCGTCGTAGGAACAATTTTATTCACACCTTGGATATTGACGTAAACAAATTCTATGAGGAATGTCAAATAGAAATGTATATTTATGAGAATTTCAAGGAACTATTTGGGCAAAACTGGGAGAGTATGTGCGAGTTTGCAAGAGATCTTTGGGAACCACTTATGCCTGCGGTACAGAAACGCGTAACAGCATTGTAAGATCCATTCACCATGGAGGAAGTCAAGAGGGTGATATGGGGTATGGACCAGGATAAGGCTCTAGGACTAGATAGTTTTCCGGTATTCTTCTACAAGGAATTCTGGAAAGTTCTGAAGAAGTGTCTCATGGACATCATGAACACTTTTTATGAGGGGACGCTGGACATGGATAGGTTGAACTATGCCAATGTCTGTTTAATCCCAAAGAAGAAGGAGGCCACGGGAATAGGGGACTTTAGACCAATCAGTTTGATTAACTGCTCGGAAAAGATCATCACAAAAACTCTTGCCAATAGGCTAAGAGCACTGATAGGGGATATCATAGAGGAATATCAAACAGGATTTATTGTGGGTAGGGACATTCTGGAGGGGGTGGCTTTGGTACAGGAGGTGATCCAAGATTGTAAGAGACGTAACAAGCCGGGGTTTATGCTTAAATTAGACTTCGAGAAGGCTTATGACAAAGTAGAATGGAAATGCTTACTGGAGATTCTTAGTAGGCGAGGGTTTGGGGACAGGTGGATCGGATGGATCGAGACCTAGCTAAGAACGGCCAAGGTTATCGTATTGGTAAATGGAAAATCAGGTGTAAACGGGGTCGTAGATAGAGGGGCCCACTGTCACCATTGCTCTTCACCATGGTGGCAGACGGGTTACATAAGATGCTTCAATCATATAGAAAAAATGGCCTTATTAATGGGTTGGGTATGAGGAGGGGGGTTTCTGTGGTGATGAACGTTCAATATGCAGACGACACACTGATTTTCGGAGAATGCGACACTACTCAGGCTACACTTCTCAAGTGGGGACTATATCTTTTTGAAGATTGGTCAGGGTTGAAAGTGAACTTCCATAAAAACATCATAACCTTATTTGGAGAGACGGAGGAGGCTGGGGGTGAAGTTGCTACCATTCTAAACTGCACGATTAAACCACTGCCTATTAAATATTTGGGCCTTCCTATTGCGGCTACCAAACCTTCAAGGGCGGATTGGAATGACCTTATCGAGAGAATAACATTTAGGCTGGAGGGATGGAAGAGTAAGTTGTTGTCATTCTGAGGTAGGCTAGTGCTACTCAGCTCAGTCATTAGCACCATCCCTCTATATTTCTTATCATTCTACGAGATTCCAGTCTGGGTGATCAAAAAAATTGACAGGCTAAGAAGACGATTTCTTTGGCACGGATCGGGTTCAGATGGGAAAGGGTACTCATTAGTCAAATGGGGGGTCGTCTGTAGACAAAAAGAGTTTGGTGGGCTGGGGGTGTTAAACCTCCGACAAATGAATCAAGCTCTACTTTGTAAATGGTGGTGAAAGCTCAAAGTTAGGACAAAGGCGAAATGGGCTACTCTGATAGAGAAAGCATACATCAGGAAAGGCTGCACACATTGGAAACCGAAGAATCTGGCATCTATGTCTGGAATCTGGAAAGGGGTATTACAAATTAGGGAAATATTTCTGGCTGGGGCAACATTCGCGATTGGAAAGGGCAAATCTATCTGCTTCTGGAAACACAAGTGGTGCGGCCCAATTACGTTAAAAAGGAGATTTCCAGAAATATATAAAATGGTGACGGATAAAAACAATTGGGTAGCCAGAAACTGAAAAAGCGGAGAATGGAGGCCGAGAATTATGGTCAGACTGAACACGAGAGCTAGAAGGCAAAAGGAGGATCTAATCATTTTCTTACAGGATTGGAAGCCGATGGATGAGGACATTGAGGACAAGGTCTCCGGGGCGGGAGGAACAGGAGGTGGATACTCAGTCAGAGCCACTTACGAATGGTTAAACGATGGGGGTGTCATCCGATCTGGGGGGGTTAAAGTTCCACTGAAGGTCAAGATCTTCAACTGGTTGGCTAGTAGAAAAGTAATTCTTACTCGTGACAATTTGGCCAAGAGAAAGTGGCAGGCACCAGGAATATGCATTATGTGCCTAATGGATTACGAGACAGTAGATCACCTACAAATCCAGTGTCAGTACGCTAGGAAAATTTGGGGAGTCCTTTTAGTCAGACTTCGCATTAGGAGCAGGCTCCGGAAATGATTAACGACGTCTGGGGAGGGGGGGAGGGACATCAATGTACGTAAGGACCAATAACCTATATGGAAAATCGGGGGAGTAGAAATTTTTTGGGGGATCTGGTTAGAAAGGAATAATAGAATCTTCAGGCCCATGCACAAACACATCATGCATCAACAACTACTATTTATTATTATTGCCAATATTAAATTCTGATCCAAAACGGCAGGTCCTGAAGCAATAAAGAATTGTACGCCGATATCAATACATCTACCTACGAAGCAGAGTCAGAGGAGAAGGGAGCACACCGGCTGCGGAGTGATCACCGGACGGGGTGGAGGATTTTACACTATTTTGGGATGTTACAGTGAGAGGAACTTGTTCTATCATCTATAATTATTTCATTTTTTGGGAAGGGGACTCCTATGTGTGGGATGGGTGCTCTCTTTTTTTAATTGGGGAATGAGTATCATGGCCCACTGTTAGGACGCATGAATATCATCTCTCCTGCTTGGTTGTTTATTTAATTAAAATCTCTTTAATGAAGCGCGGGGGGACTACTGCCACCGTTTTCAATAAAAAAAACATAATCATTTACATTGAACATCAGCAAAATTGCCAAAAACATTTTTATTGAGAAAAAAAAATTGCAAACAACTGAAGCCAAAATTTTTGTATTTATTAAAAGACCAAGGCTAAAGAGATGACATTAGATGGAGATGGTCTAACAAGTGCATTTATATGGTTAAATCGTTCTACACTTTTCTTAATAATGGTGGTGTTATTTCTCCATTCTATAAGCACATTTGGCAGAACATTGCACCCCTGCAAATCAAGATTCTAGTTTGGCTGGCAATTCACAAAAAACTTTTTACAGTTGAAATATTCAAACAAAAAAAATTACTTTGGGCCAAAAATATGTTTTGTGTAATAGGCACATTGAGACGAACAATCATGTCTTCATTCATTGTCCTTACGTTCGCCCTATTTGGTTCAGTTGCAAGAAATCTTGTTATATTCGTGGGTCTCCGGGTTCCATGACATCGGGATGGAGTACTTGTTGGGATTGGGGTGTCAACCAACGCCTCTGATCGCAGCAGAACTAATTAGAGCAATGAGGAAGTCAAAGTAGATGAGACGGATAAATTGAGCAAGCAAGTAGATCGACCAATCTAACACAAACACACCGATGACTTATCCACTACAAAAGATACTCGATTTCCCGGCGAATATTCCCCGGCGTTTTACTAGTAGCGCCGGGGTAGGGAGCGAATAGGAATGGGGCGCCAGATGGGAAGGTTATACACCGGCGGTCGCTTTAAACCGCCGGGCAATCTTTGTATTCACCGGCGTTTTATTTAAAAACGCCGGTGAAGTGTATTATTCACCGGCGTTTTAATAATAAACGCCGGTGAATATACCGACACATTCACCGGCGTGTCTAATTGAAATGCCGGTGAATAAGCTGCGATAAATCCCGCGAACCCTAATCTTTCGCTCGCCATTTTCCCAAACCCCCCCAAAAAAAGGGGGGGCGCTTCGTTTTCCCTCCATCCTCGCTCTACTTCCCTCGCGTTTGCCTCCGCCGCTTCGTCCTCTTCGACAGCCTTCGACCTTTCGTTATCGTCCCTTCTTCCCTTCGTCATTTTCAATTTCCCTCCTCCCTCTCTCTATTTGGAGGTGAATCGGCGATCGGAAACCACCGTGTCGCCCCGCTCTCTCTCTATCTCCTACGCCCCCGCGCTCGTCGCCCCGCTCTCTCTCTCTCTCTTCTCGGTATCATCTCTTGATTTCCCTTATTTTTCAAAAAAAGCATGTTTTTTCAGATTATGCATCTTTATTTTCTTAACATGAATGGTTTAGTTGGGATGAAGAATGAATAGAAAAATATATGCTTAGATACTGGAAATTTTCATCTTCTTTTACTGTTAATGAAGCTTATTTCATGCATCTGATTGTCATCTTGGCATGTTTTTTTGACCAAAATGGGTTCACTGTGAACTGAGGATGGTATAGCTGTATGCCAAAATCCTCCGGATATGTACAACAATTGAGTTTTAGATTTAGTTGGGCTAAAGAATTAGTAGAGCAACATGTATGCTCAGATAATGGAAATTTTCATTTTCAGATACTGTTAATGAAGCTGATTGCCATCTTTGGCATGATTTTTTAACAAAAAATGGGTACACTTCCAAACTACGTATGCTGCTAGCATCCTCATTTTCTTTTACTGTTAATGAAGCTTATTTCATGCATCTGATTGTCATCTTGGCATGTTTTTTTGACCAAAATGGGTTCACTGTGAACTGAGGATGCTATAGGCACGTATGCCAAAATTCTCCGGATATGTACAACAATTGGGTTTTAGATTTAGTTGGGCTAAAGAATTAGTAGAGCAACATATATGCTCAGATAATGGATATTTTCATTTTCAGATACTGTTAGAGAAGCTGATTGCCATCTTAGGCATGATTTTTTAACATAAAATGGGTGCACTTCCAAACTAAGTATGCTGCTAGCATCCTCATCTTCTTTTACTGTTAATGAAGCTTATTTCATGCATCTGATTGTCATCTTGGCATGTTTTTTTAACCAAAATGGGTTCACTGTGAACTGAGGATGGTATAGCTGTATGCCAAAATCCTCCGGATATGCACAACAATTGGGTTTTAGATTTAGTTGGGCTACTGAATTAGTAGAGCAACATATATGCTCAGATAATGGAAATTTCCATTTTCAGATACTGTTAATGAAGCTGATTGCCATCTTTGGCATGATTTTTTAACAAAAAATGGGTTCACTTCCAAACTAACTATGCTGCTAGCATCCTCATCTTCTTTTACTGTTAATGAAGCTTATTTCATGCATCTGATTGTCAACTTGGCATGTTTTTTTGACCAAAATGGGTTCACTGTGAACTGAGGATGCTATAGGTACGTATGCCAAAATCCTCCGGATATGTACAGCAATTGGGTTTTAGATTTAGTTGGGCTAATGAATTAGTAGAGCAACATATATGCTCAGATAAGGGAAATTTTCATTTTCAGATACTGTTAATGAAGCTGATTGCCATCTTTGGCATGATTTTTTAACAAAAAAATGGGTACACTTCCAAACTAAGTATGCTGCTAGCATCCTCATTTTCTTTTACTGTTAATGAAGCTTATCTCATGCATCTGATTGTCATCTTGGCATGTTTTTTTGACCAAAATGGGTTCACTGTGAACTGAGGATGCTATAGTTGTATGCCAAAATCCTCCGGATATGTACAACAATTGGGATGCAGATTTAGTTGGGCTAAAGAATTAGTAGAGCAACATATATGCTCAGATAATGGAAATTTTTATTTTCAGATACTGTTAGAGAACCTGATTGCCATCTTAGGCATGATTTTTTAACATGAAATGGGTTCACTTCCAAACTAAGTATGCTGCTAGCATCCTCATCTTCTTTTACTGTTAATGAAGCTTATTTCATGCATCTGATTGTCATCCTGGCATGTTTTTTTGAGCAAAATGGGTTCACTGTGAACTGAGGATGGTATAGCTGTATGCCAAAATCCTCCGGATATGTACAACAATTGAGTTTTAGATTTAGTTGGGCAGTCGAATTAATAGAGCAACATATATGCTCAGATAATGGAAATTTTCATTTTCAGATACTGTTAATGAAGCTGATTGCCATCTTTGGCATGATTTTTTAACAAAAAATGGGTTCACTTCCAAACTAAGTATGCTGCTAGCATCCTCATCTTCTTTTACTGTTAATGAAGCTGATTTCATGCATCTTATTGTCAGCTTGGCATGTTTTTTTAACCAAAATGGGTTCACTGTGAACTGAGGATGCTATAGCTGCAGTATGCCAAAATCCTCCGGATATGCACAACAATTGGGTTTTAGATTTAGTTGGGCTAAAGAATTAGTAGAGCAACATATATGCTCAGATAATGGATATTTTCATTTTCAGATACTGTTAATGAAGCTGATTGCCATCTTTGGCAAGTTTTGATTGGGCTGTGATTGGATTGTTTAGTGGATGTTGTCTATGTTCTTAATTGGGCTGTGATTTGAAAGAGAGGGCTCGAGTGGAGATCTGGAAACCCATATAGAGACATCTTGTTCATAATAATTTATTATTATTGTTGTTCTTGTCGCTCTTGCTGTTGTTGCTGATGTCTCTTTGTGTTCGTGTGCTGAAGGGAAACAAGGGATGAGAGAGAGATGAGGAAAATGCCGCTATGTTAGCCTGGTGTATCCAAAGTCTCTACCATTCTTCTTTCTGTTTCCATTTCTGGCTTCTATATTTGGTTTCCTTCCACGATGACAGTTCCCTAAAAATACACTTGATTTGAGCCCTATCTTATTTTTCTTATTTTTCTTATATTTGGTTTCCTTCCACGATGACAGTTTCATGGATTGTCTGAACAATCCATGAAAGACATGCTTATATACTGAATTTTCATTTGTTTTACTGTTTTAGATAGTGGATATTCCCAATCAGAGGAGAATATTAAGGTTTCAAGTTAGATACTGAATTTTCATTTGTTTTGTAGTTTTAGATATATTTAAAAACAAAATTAAGTACTAGATTTTTAGCATTGCAATGTAATTATTTTACCTCTCTATATATCATTAACAATTCCATTTGCAATTGGCACTTTGATCTTATAATTTAAGATACAGGTAGATCTTTTTGCAAGTTTAAAAAATATGTATATTCTGTATTGTGGTCTACTGTTGAATTAAACTATTGTTTTTTTTTCACAGAGCGGTCGCCCAGATGAAGGAAATTCTGATGATCAGAACTGAAGCTACTCGAGGGGTATGAATCTGCGGTCCTCCTTGCTGTTCTTATGTCCTCCTTGCTGTATGGTTGTTGTTCTTATGTCCTCTTTGCTGTTGTTATGTCAGACTGTTTTTTTTATGAGAGTTATGTCAGACTGTTAATTTGGGATATTTGGGATATTTGTCAGACTGGTTTGTTTGGATATTTGGGATGTTCGTCACTATATTAATTTGTTAATTATGACACTGTTAATTTTGCGGTGAATTTGGACGTTGATATGACACGTGTGAAACTTTATTATCTTTAATTATTCTTGTGTTTGGTTGTGATTTGCGCAGTAATATGCAACGAAATTGGTTGAATCAATTGTGAATTAGTTTACAGGTTTTGTAAATGAAACTGTGAATTGAAATCGAACGGAAAACCGGAGCATGAAAAACAAATGGGCATAGCTAGACCGGCGTTTTGTAAAACGCCGGTCTATCTAATGAATTAGTTGCAGTGTGAGATATACCGGCGTTCCCACACACGCCGGTGTATGTCGCTAGCTGTAACGGCACCAAGAAACACCGGCGTTTTATAAAACGCCGGTGAACCTAACTACACCGGCATTTTTTGGTCACGCCGGTGCTTGTAAGTAGGGAAAACCGGGCATTCATAAACGGACATACACCGGCGGTCTATGACCGCCGGTATACTTTCGTTCTACACCGGCGTTTATAGAAATGCCGGTGAATGGATAAATACCGGCGGTTGATGGCCGCCGGTGAATGTATATTGGGAGTAAAAGAACGGCACTCAGAGACCCCCATACACCGGCGTTTTATGACCGCCGGTGTAGTTGTAATATTTACCGGCGTCCAATAAAACCGTCGGTGTAGACCCCTTCCTTTCCGCGATGCTCGCTTCGGCGGCATTTGGACCGGCGCTATTATAAACGCCGGTGAAGGTTTCACCGGCGTAAAAAAACGCCGGCAAAGACGCAGAAAAATGTCGGGAAATCGAGTATCGTTTGTAGTAATCCCGGTTAGCTTTTGCTTAATCCGGAGAGAAATATAGAGAGATTTGATATTCAACTAGAAGTGTCACGCCCCACTTCCCAAAATACGGAAATACGAGTATATGACGAAGCCCAGCGAATGATCTTAACATCATTCATAAGCTGTAGGATCGACTCAGCATCACAACAAGATTATAACAAGAGAGATATATATAACCAAGCATGCACGAATAATTTATTAGCAACAGAAACAACTGAAATATAATAAAACATCCAAATAGTTTCAAGTCTGGATCAAGTTAAAACTCGGGAACATCAGCCCGTTACAAGTTCTCAAATTTGCAAGAAATAATAATTCAAGAAAAAAAAACAAATAATTCAAGAAATAAATATTCTAATCAAGTCCTTTCTCCACTTGAAGGCTAGAACCTTTGCTCACCAATTCCAGCGGGTAGCTCGTCTCCAAAGTCTGCTTAATAAATATAAAAAGGAAAAGCAGGGAAAAACAAGAGAAAATGTCCTTAGTGCAAGTTAGGGCCGCAAATAGTAAAAACGAGTACAAGTAATGGGGAATTGGAATCAAGAATGTAACAGGGATATAACAAGTAGTGGAAAGAACCAAGAACTAGCTAACAAGAAGGATAACTCAAGTAACAGGCTGGATAACAAATGCTAGTGGTAAAACAAGTGACAAGTGAATACATAGGGTATCTAACCTCAAGTGACAGGCATCTAGTTCAAGTGTCAGGTATCAAGACTCAAATCTAGTGTCAAGTTGTCAGGTCTCAAGTATCAAGTTGTCAAGTATCAAGTAACAAGTTGTCAAGTATCAAGTAACAAGTTATCGAGTATCAAGTAACATGTATCCAGTTTAAGTTTCATGTATCGGGTTTCATGTGTCAAGTTCCAAGTATCAAGTAGTCAAGTATCGTGTAAGCATGTTTCATGTTCAAGTCTTGTAGTTATTACTATCTAGGTAACACTTCATGCATCCATACTTTTACTACATGGTTGCTACAGTCAAAACAAATTTCGTTTAGGCCTAGTAATGGAGTCTATAGGGCGGCATACTCAGGTATCAAGTATCAAGCAAGTGATTAAACCATGGGCTCTAGAGGTGTCCCCCGTAGGCTCTAGAGGTGGCCCCCGTCACCCATGACGTGGCACTTAGTTTTACGTGGCACTTAGTTCCATGTGATCTCAAGTATATATCATGTAATCATATAATGGGCTCTAGAGGTGGCCCCCGTAGACTCTAGAGGTGGCCCCCGTCACCCAGGACGTGGCACTTAGTTCTACGTGGCACTTAGTTCCATTTAACATAACATTATGGGAAATACGGGCCCCCTTCCGAGTACACTTACCTATATTGTCCACTACTATAGTCTTTCCCTTAAATCCCGGCTTGTTACATTTATAAATTTTTATCAAGCAAGTATACAAGTGTGCGAAACAAGGTACGAGAAAGTGGTGGGAACATGTGTCAAAATAGCGAATTTCACGGCTCAAGTGTTCAGGCAAAATTGTGTATTTATATTTACACATGTGAAATAGTATTGAAATAATGTTAATTAATTCTAAGAAAATTTTGGGAGGCTCTCTAGGGTGTCCAACAACAGCATATAAAATTTCAAGGCAAACGCTTTCTGTTAACATAGTTAAATTAATTCGCAAGGTAAAGGTGTGCAGCAGTTTTGCGAATCTGCGTCTACCGACACAGCTGCAGTAAAACTGCAATAACTCCTAGACTGTAACTCCGAATTTGAAAATTCTAGAGGCTATCGACATCTAGACATCTAGAGCTACATTTTCTATTCAGAGCTCGGTTCAGATTCTGATGTTAAAGGGGTAGAAACAGCGAAGCAAGATTCAGGACAGCAACATAAGGGGATATCTCACTAGTATGGGTTACATGGAATTTTGTTATTAGGCGTCTAAGTTATTGCGTGACATAAATACATGATATTGGTTATCAAAACAGCAAGTAATAATTATCTTCCAAGTCAAATGGTTGCAAGTTCATCAAATACAAAATATAACATGTGCATACAAATCTAGGCTTCTTAATCTCATGTGTCCATGTATTTAGGGGATAAAATGAGTCCAAGTAGTTATAGTTTAATACAATGAAATTATTGTGACTCTTAGAATTATGAAATTTCGGAGGGTTAACATTGATCAACAACGATAGTCAAGAATGAGTCTCAATTTCTAACTATTTGTAGTATTTTTCAAGGGGTGTTTGTACTAGAACAAAAATGTGTACAAGTAGAATACTTGCCTTGATTTGACGACGATTAGATCCACTTGTTGTAGAAAATGGGATCGAAAATTCTCGGAAGAAGTCTCCCAAAAGCACGTGTGAAGCACGTGCGAAGATCGACAGTAGAGTGAAAATTCCCCCACACTGGATCGGTCGAACAGCAAACAGCACACCAGGATTCGCTGCGCCCAGAACACCAAACAGCGAGTGCAGCCAATGGGATCGCTCCTATGCAGCGGATCCCTCCCGAACAGCGAACAGCAGATCTGGGATTCGCTGTGGACGAACGCCGAACAGCGATCAGATCTGGCTCGTTCGCACGGATCTTGATGCGATCCGACGGTCGAGATTCACTCTCGCCTAATCCGCTGTTCTTCTTCTTCGTTCGCTTCATCGACGATCACTGAGCGAGATCGAGAGTGAGAGTGGCGACGGTGGGGACTTCGACGTGGCGACGCGACGGCGGCGACTATGGTGTGACGAGCGACGACTGACGGCAATGGCGCGACGTCGAGAACTAACGCGCGCAACGACTCTGCTTGCGGTTTCAAACAGGGGAGGAGTTGGGTTCGATGGTTGGATATGTGATGGCGGTGGGGTGTTGGCGATTTATGGTGGTGGTGAGGGAGTGGCTGGGTAATGGAGATCGGAGGGGGGATTGGTTGTGGACGGCGACGGAAAATGGGTTTGGGACGAAGGAGATGGAGATGAAAGAGAAGATTGATAGCGGTAGGGTTTGTTGGGTTTTAACAGTGATTAGGGTTGGGATTAGGGTTAGGGTAGGGTTATATAGTAGGGTTTCGGGTTTGTGGGTTTTGGGGATCCGTTTCATATAGGATCCAACAAGAGAATTGGTCAAAATGCAATAAAATAGGGATTAAAGAGATAAATGAGAAGAAATGGCCAACTCTTCATGAAGAACGACACAAATAGCACACAAATGAATTCGATAAAAGGACCCAAAAAAATTGAGTCGAGGCAAAAATAACGATTTTATTCAATTTGAACAATTTACAGGATCTCAAATAGACGAGAGAGTACAATGAGGCACAATACGGTATAAAATATAAATACGGGGAAATAAGAGTTACAAGAAGAGATTACAAGGAGTTAATGATTCACTCAATACAAGGAATTAAACTCACTCACCAAGAACTCTCTCTCTCTCGAGCCTCTCTTTGCAATTGAGAAAAGAATCTATGAAGTACTCCCTCTCATATTTGGAGGAGTTTACAATATATATGGGAGAATAGAGAGAAACCTAGGTCTAATCTTGATTCTCAGTCGTCCGATATAACCTGAAAAAGAAGTAACTGAATAGGAGCCGCACAATCTAAATTAGAGTTGAAGATTGGGTTGAAACGACCTAACAAATCGAAGCCCAAAAACGAACACAGCACCACGGTCGGTCGACCGTCCAACAAGACCGGTCGTCCGTACCACTCTCTGACAATCCATGTACTACGAGCGGTCGGGGGGTGTGGTCGACCGCAACATAGGACAGTCGACTGCAACTATGCCTGCACCTTGCTGCTGCTATTTTCCCTTCTACTCACTTCGATGCTTCGACCTCCGTGCTTCATCTTACCTTCTTCTAATCTGAACAACGAGTATTCAAGACACAATCCTAACAGTACTTGGAGGAAAAAAAAGGTGCCATCGACTTTCAAACTTTCTTGGGATATTGCTATGATGGCATTGATCTGGGTTATCTGGAAAGAAAGAAATGCTAGGATTTTTTACCAAAAAAATTAGCTCGAATGATGTAATCATTGATGACTTCATTCATCTTGTTCATCTGTGGTCTAACTTACTTTCCCCTTCCAACAGTGGAGCTCTCAAATTGCACCTACTGGATAATGTAGTTCTGTTTGTCTTGCGGTTGGGTTGTTGTCCCTTTGGGACCTAGGTGCGTTCAACATTTTGGTCCTGTGGACGCTGTGCTGGCCTTTTCTCTTTTCTTGGTTGGCAGATTTGAGGTCGCTTCAGCTTGTGCAGTGTGTGTTCTTTGCTTTTGTTTGGCTACCATCAACTGGAATTGGCTTGTTCTGCTTGTGTGCTTTGCTGGCCAATTTGGCTCCTGCGTATCTTTGCTGGTTGGTCTTTGTGCTCTTTGCCTTTCTTCTCAGGTGGGGCTCGGGTCGTTGCTCTGCCTTTGAGGGCTGCTTCTTCTTCCGGTAGCCCAGCCTTTTTGCGTTTCGTCTCGCTTAGCTTTCTGTGGTTGTTGGCTTTGGGCGCCGCTGTTGGTGGTTGTTTTGTGCGTCTGTTGTGCTCTTTCTTTGTTGTTTGTGTGCTATTGTAAATGTCTTATTTACTGGTTGGTTATGCGTTTCTTCATGCCTTTTGTATTCAGCGCCTTATACTACATCTTGTATTACTCCTCTAATTGTTGTACTGTTTTCATTTAATATATTTTTGTTCAGGCTAGGGTCGTTCGGCTCTATCCTTTTCATCCAAAAAAAAAAAAAAAAAAAAGGAGGTGACTGATGAGTTTGGAGAAGCTAAGGTTTGGTGGTTCTCGGAGGAAGGTTGCGAAGCAGAGTCAGGCATTGTCTTTTTCATCACTTATATTTCTGATTTGTACAAATCAAATCTAACAAGACTAGTAGTTTGAACAAGACATGCTTTCTTTGCTGCTGAAATTGTACAATCAAATTTAAATTCTCGTATTTAGAACAAAATCTTCACTAAATGTTTGAAATATAAGTATTAGGGTAAATTGCAAAAAATCCAAATATAAGTATTAGGGTAAATTGCAAAAAATCCTGACGTCTAGTATGCTTTTGTGTTCACAAAAAAACCCGGTATAGTTACAGACATGCAATGTTTTACAAAATTCCCTAATCTACTCCTGAAATAGGTACTACAAGCTAATCTTCCGCCAAGCTGAAAGGAAGTTCATCGATGACTCCTACATCACCTGCATAATGGAATAAGGTAAGGCCATTCAATTTCAAAAGCGCCAACGCAAGCTCTATCCCCTTTGACCACCTTGCCACATTCAGCACCATCGCAATGGACCCTATAAAGAAGCAGAGGAGCTAATGCAAGATTTTGTCACATTCAGCAAAAGCGGGGAGAGTACTACACTACTATTTTTTTTTATCGTAAAAGGTTGGTCTTGGTCCCCCGTGTTTCATTAAAAAAAATTAACATAACAAACAACAAAAAATAAGGCTTATGAAGTTCAGATCCCAACATGCTGGGTTCTGGAATTCATACACCCCAACCAACAAACAAAAATATAACGAAATCTAATCCTACTGATCGGGTGACCTCGTCCAAGTTAATTTTTCGTGCCAATTTGAGCTCATTCTCTCTCTCAGTCCCTTACTTGTACACCGTTTATCCGCTCCGTCGCTCGGACGGACGCCTCCGTCGCCCCCATCAGTAATTCACACGTCAACTTCAAGCACCATATGAGAGACCGCAGGCACTCCACCAATCTGACAACTCCCTGTACAGATTGAGTCATGGTTCTCATCCTCTCGCTTGACCCTCGTTGATTCTCACTGGCACCACGCAAATCGCAACGAAGGATGTTACTACACTACTACTTGAAGTTTGGAAAGCCATGGAAGTGTCCGTTACTTGCTTTACGGTCCACCAGGGACTGGAAAATCTACTATGATTGCTGCGATGGCGAATCTGATGACTTTGATGTGTATGATCTTGAACTGACTGCCGGTATGCCGGTATTGAGGAAATTGCTGATTGAGACTACGAGCAAGTCTATCATTGTGATTGAGGATATTGATTGGTCATTGGATTTGTCCGGGAAAAGGAAGGCGAAGAAGGGGGAAGAGACCGAGGAGGAGAAGGTGAAGGATGCATTGATGAAGACAGAGGATAACGAGCCTAGTATGGTATGCTAGAATTCAAGTAGGGCTTTTAAATTATTTTCTAATTTTTTTGCTATATAACCAAATCCTAGGTGACATTGTCGGGTCTTTTTAACTTCATCGATGGCTTGTGGTCGGCATGCTGAGGAGAAAGGCTGATCGTGTTCACAACTAATTATGTGGAGAAGCTGGATCCGGCACTTGTAAGGAGAAGAAGGATGGATATCCACATCAATCTTTCTCAATGTAGTTTTGAAGCATTCAAAGTGCTTGCGAAGAACTATATGAATATTGAAGACCATGCATTATTGGGAGAGATAAAGAGACTGATGCAGAACAACGAGATTACTCCTGCTGATGTGAGTGAGAACTTGATGCCCAAAAGCCTTGAGTGGATTGATGTTCACCAGGCCGATACATGTTTGAAAAATCTTGTTCGTGTTCTCAAGGATTGTAAACTGAATGTTGAGGAGAGGGCAAAAGAGAAGGCAGCAGAGGCGGTAAAGAAGGCCGAAGAGGAGGCAGCAAATGCAGCAACGAAGGCCGAAGAGGAGGCTGTGGAAGGAGAAAAGAAGAAGTCGGAGGAGAACGGGAACGGCGAAGAGGGCTCAGCATAGAAAAGCAAATGCTGCTACCAGGATGCAATAAGAAACAAAAAGAGAACCTTACTAAAACTAAAAGCATCGGATCTCCAAGGTTACCTAAACAAATGGCCCTGTAACTGCACCGAAACTCCGAAGTTGCAAGGGGAAGAAGTTCGGGCATATGCTAGAACTCGGTAACAGGGGGTAAAGATGGTTGCCACCATACCATTACAAACTTGTGTCGTTTCCAAATGTAATAAGAAACACAACAAGAAGCTTACGGCTTCTTGAGACCTAAAACACAGGACTAGCCGTTACACCATGATCATACTCATACATTACATTCTCGACATACATGAATGATTAATCCTAAGATATATATATATATATCTGCTCTCATCTAAATTAAAATAACAGTTACATCCTCCAGCTAATACCCAGTATTCACGGGGCCCAAGGAAGAATCAACAGGACTGCACTCCAAAATCTTCCACCAGGAAACAAACACGAAGATCCGATGACAAGCCCTAATATCTCCACATTCTCATCACCCTCTGGATAGCTCATATTCATATCATTGGGTCTGCTTCCCCAAAAAGATCCCTCTTAAATCTATAAGCCAAACAGACTGGTATTTAGAATCCTTTGCCATCGTAACATCTTTGATTCTTGAAGGACTACAGCTTCTGCAATATGGACAAAACAATTCTCAATCTAAACGACTAAAATTTGCCAATGTCTTCGTCCTTCAGAGTGGCGTTAGAACCATCCTCAAAACCTGTTCCTGGGGCATCTGGGGCAAGCTCGTTAAGGTCTAAAAACCGCCTCCTTTTTACACCTTCCCCTTGCCTTGAGCTCTCATACATTTTATCAGCCAAGCGACTCTCTTCTTTCTCTACAATCTCATTAGGTGAGTCCTTGCGAGTCTCCTCACCTTTCAACATTTTCTCGCCATTTTCCTCATGATTATTAGAATCTTGGCTTGCGGCTGAGAGCTCCATATCATTACTGGCATCTGAAATTTCATCAGACTTGCCTGGTTTCTCAGACTCTGGATCAGTATCTGATAGCTCATACTGTCGATAATTAATACGAGGCCGAGTGGATCTCCTGCTTCTTCTAAGGCCTGATTGGATCTCCCCAACAGATCTCAATTTCTGTCCCCTTCTGTTGCGTGTAAGGCGTTTCTTGAATTGGTGGCGGCTATCGTCAGAATCCTCATCGCTGATACTTAAAGATTCCTCCTCCTCTTCCTCTTCATCCTCATCAGCATTATCATCATAATGGTACTCCTCATCTCCTTCAGAGCTACTTGACGCCTTCTTCTGTTTCCGAGTTTTGAGGTATTCTTCATCGTATACTGCCTCGCCAACAATATCATCGTCGCTGTATGCTGTCTCGTTCTCCGAAACATCTTCAACAAAATCCTTTTCCGAATACCTTTGGGGTCTTTTCCTCCGCCGGTTGCTAAATTTAAATATTTGAAGGACAGGAGAACAATTTATTGTCAAACATAAAGGAATATACCTTCGAAAGGAGAGGAAGAAAGGGCAATGACAGAATGAATACCTGCGGTCAAGATGGTCCTCTTGCATTTCGCCATCAGTTTCTCCATATTCATCTGATTTTGGGGATTCTGATTCATATGCAACTTGATGTGAGATATGTGAAGTGCCATTCAATCTACCGTTGGTTGATGGCTCAGACTTTTCACTAGTTTCCTTCTTAACAACATTCTCAGGGGACTCCTGTCTTTTCCTAAGAAAGCGGAGGAAAATGTACAGAGTAGGTCATTATAACTAGTGATCATGCATATATAATATTGATCAGCACAAGGAGATACATACTTGGTTACTTTTATGGCCTCACTAATGGACCGGTCATAGTCATCTGCAAAATGTTCAGTGTAACAAATTAACTCAATCAATGAAAATAAAGCATTTATATAAGAAACAGATTAATGCAAAATATGCCTCATATTTGAAGTTACATGCCAATGTATAATCGAATAACACAAGCTATATAAATATCAGGAGAAAAAGCAAACCCACAGGGTACTGCAGAGGGATCATCCGGGAGGACATAATGGCTTTAGGAAAGATAGTTCGGAAAAACTCAGTTGAAGTGACACTTTCAAGGTACTAAAGTAACACAGCTGATACCAATAATACCCCGCAAAAATAGTTTGGATTATGAATTATATTCTACATGAAAAAAGATTTATGAGAAAAAAATTCTATGTGAACTTGCAGTCAAGATTCATGGCAAGCTCCCTTCTTATACCAAGGGTTTAGTATAATTTCAGGTTGAGAACCCAATAATAAAATTTGGTCATATCTCTGATTGACGCCTTCTCAGCTTAGCTAGTGCTCCATATCATTCCTCATTGCATTGCTTAGACAAAGATGCCTAAAAATTTTACTTCAAGCTCTCCCCTTCCAAGAGTTTCATTAGGTAAAGATTTAGTAACCACTACAAGCAATAACTTCAGTTTGACATAGAAGTGGTTGTATAATTCAGTGTAATCCTCTTTGGCCGACGCCATCTAATGGGATCAGGCATACAGCATGACCAAAAACAAAATACGGTACACAGTCCTACGTGCCAAGTTACGTCTACATCTATAGGAAACTCCTCTCGAGTAGTATATACAATATCTTTTTTTTCCACATCAATTTTCTATAATATATTGCATGTTTTTAATAGGATTTATAGCTTTTCTCCGCATATAACTATATATTATACTATAGGCTTACCCCCTCTTTTCTTTCTCTATTTTGAAATAGAGAAAGGAGAGTAAAAGTAGAAAACCCTCAATTTCAAATAAATTTAAGTTAGCACGTGCTAGCCGCCACTTTATTTAGAAAAATTTAAAAATTAAAAAAAAACCAAACCTATTCACCCACGTACTCATCCTCCTCTCACTTTCAAACCCCTCCACCTCCCCAACCCCGACCTCTTACCTTCCCGACCGGCCTCGACCTCCCAAACCCTCCACCTCGCCGCCGAAAAACTACATAGCCATTTCAGGCGCACGCCACTTCCACCTCCCCAACCCTCGACCTCCTCCCACGCACTCCTCGGATGCTGCCGCCTCCCACCCCTACGCACCCCGACGCACCCCATCACCCTCCCACGCCGACGCAACGATCCTCGGAGAGCGCGGGTGCAAATCTGTTGATCTGATCCGTTATTTATGTTCAATTTTGTGATCTCTTGATTTGCTAATCTATTGATTTTATTGATTTAGGGTTGGGAAGACGTTGTTGCTCAACCAGCATGTTCGAATCCCCAAAATTTTTTAATTCTTCATTTTGATGGGATTTTAGGATTTTTTGTGTAATAGAATGGGTTTTGGGGATGTGATGATTAGGTATGTGAATCTGAAGTTCAGATTTAGTATAAGGCTCAATCAGTTATATTCACTTCTTTGGACAATCAAACTCGTCCTTCTTACGTTATATACTAGGGTAAATATAGACAAGCTCTTATCTAAGCGTTGAAAACATCCCCAAAAGAGATTTCCCAACGGTGGGAAAGAGTTGGAACTGCAATTCCGAGGAAAACTGGCAACCAATGCAAGAAGAAGTTCACATCGATGAAGGAGAGTTTCTAGGGCAAGAAGAGTGCAGATTAACGGTTTGGTTTAAATTTTTTGGGGTTAAATTATATTATTATTCATATGGGAGAGGGGCACTATTATCCTACCTTACATTTACATGGCAATTTCTTTTCATAGCTACGCCATTAAGTACCTCTTATTTTGTATGATAAAAGTGGTTGTTATTTTCATTTTTGTAGTTGATATTGAACTTATCTGACCAAATAGCTGTAAATGAACAAACATGAGACATTCTGAAAAACTCTCAACTCCAGCTTATGATACGCATACTCCGGTTCCTCAAGTTTTGACAATTCTGTTGCCTTAAGTTCTAATGTTATTATGATATATTAATCTTCTGAATATTATTATTTTGAATCATTATATGTGGATGTGTTTTGGTTAACCAGTTATGTGATATCGTTTGTTACTAATTAGTACTGACGAAGTTCACATCGATGAAAGAGAGCATCTGGAGCAAGAAGAGTGCAGATTAAGGGTTTGGTTTAAATTTTTTGGGGTTAAATTATATTATTATTAATATGGGAAAGGGGCACTATTTTCCTACATTATATTTGCATGGCAATTTCTTTTCGTAGCTACACCATTAAGTACCTCTTATTTGTAATGTTAAAAGTGGTTGTTATTTTCATTTTTGCAATTGATATTGAACTGAGAATAGGGGAAGTATAGTTGTAAATGAACAGATATGACTGACCGTATAGTTGTAAATGAACAGATAGAACATTCTCAATCTCTCAGCTATAGCTTATGATACGCCAGTTTCTCAAGTTCTGACAATTCTATGGCCTAAGTTCTAATGTTATTATGATATATTGATCTTCTGAAATATTATTATTTTGAATCATTATATGTAGATGTGTTTTATTAACCTGTGACGTGATATTGTTTGTTATTAATTAGCACTAAAAACTATTGTCTTATAAATATTAGTGCTAAAGTATTTTTTAAAAAAAATGCTATAATATCTTGAATTTTGAATGTCCACACAGAAGTGTTTTCTCCCAAGTCGGACAACCAAACTCGTCCTTCTTCCGTTATATATTAGTGTTGATATAGATTAGTGTTAAAGACTTAAAAGTATATATTAGTGTTCATATAGATTAGTGTTAAAGTGTAAACAAAAACAAAAAACTATAATATCTTCATATTTCTATCGACAAGATCTATTATTTTTAAGACAAGATGGCATCTTTCAGACATGAACTTGATGCTATTTACGAAAATTTAAAATAAAATAAAATGAGATGGCTTATCAAACCAGCCTAGACAATATCATTTATGCTTTCTTTTTTTTCATCTGATACTGTTAATCATAACTTATGACTTGCACTGATTATTTAATGTCTTTTTTGTAGCCACCTTTGATAGCTATTGACACATGAGTTCATCTACGATTTTTCATTATAATTTAGGGAAATACATAAATTAATTGAATATATTGTTAATTGGAAAGCTTCAAAACATGTATCAGCTTATATCAATTTAAGTAATTAACTTTTAATGTGATTAATGTATTAGCTTATAAAAGTAATTAACTTTTAATGTGACGCAATTAGCTAAAATTTTCATTTCATGATCTCTTTTTATGTAGGTCGACATGTGATATTCATGTGTGAAGAATTCAGTCACTCGATGATATTGATTCCATCATGTTGAAGTATAGAGAAGGCAATCACTAAAATATTTTGATAACATGTTGAAATTAGTACACTGTTTTCTTTGGTGGTTTTGCATTTACCTAGCTATAAACTATAGTTGGTTGGAAAGTCAATTTTGCATTTTAACTGTTTGATTGGAATCTTTTATTATCATGAACAGTTAGTTTATTTAAGCCATCTGTTGGATATATAATTGGGATTTGAGTATTTGGTCAATTGAAAGATTATTGTGATTGAGTTTGGCGGTGCCTTATTGCATCAAATGCTTGAGTTTTGAGATTGTGTTTTCTTTAACATCTTTACTACATAATTGTTGAATGTTGATATACTGGAATATAATTATACAGGAAAAAAATTGTATATATAAGTAGGTTTTGCCGAATCTTTTATTGAATGTTATTGATGTTTTAATATGTCTTTTGATAAAGTCTGTGCAATTTGCACAGGGGTTATAACTATATATTAAGCAAATGAGTCTACCCCCTTCATCGTCATATATTTTGAAATATAGTAAGGAAAGCAAGAGTAGAGAAATCTCATTCAAACTAGCACGTGTGCGCCACAAGTTTCATACGAGTTTTTTTTCAAAAGTTGAATTTCAAATTTAAAATTTCAAAAAGAGTGAAAAGATAAGGAAATAAGAAAATACAGTTATGGTACACAATATTTACATGCCTAAAATCTATCTTTATTATTACCTAATTAATTAGACTTTTTCCAAACCAGCGTTTTCCATCTCTCTTCATCTTCTGCTTTCTCTCTTCCTCTCAACTCTCTAAAAAAGGAAAGAAACAAAAACAAAAACAAAAAATAAGGCGGATAGGTGGTTGTGGCAAAGGAGGGAGGCGGTAGGAGAGGTGGAGAGAGAGGGATTCTTGGAGTTGGGTCCACCCGGAGGAGTTCTGCAGGCTGGGGTCGGCACCGACGAGGAGGAGGGAGGTGGCGGAGGAGATGTTGCGGATGAGGGAGATGAAGGAGCAGCCGCCAGCCCCTCCTGCCTTCATCCATACGATGCCGCCCAGCCTCACGCCAACCCGAATCGGAACCCGACTGCCCATTAATCCTTTTGTTCTTCTTCCTTCATCTTTTTTTAAATTTTATTTACTAATGATTGATGGAGGATAAACATATGTTTAAACCTAAATAATTAGAATGATAGTGATGTTTTGCAAGAAATTTTTTGATTATCTATGCTTTGATTAAGTAAATGTTAAATGTTTATAGTTGAAGGATCGAATTTTGTGGATAAAGTTTATAACTTTCATGCTTGAATGATTATTATGTTTTGAAATAGTAAGAAAAGTAGGATTTTTAAGAGTTTATAACAATGATTCTATATATTCTTTGTGCATGTTTGGAGGTAGAACACGACGCACACGTACACGTGGTGGTGGAGGGAGGTGGAGGAGAGGGGGACGTCACGGCTGTCGAGGACGGCGGAGACGCAAGCGAGGAGGGAGTGGAGGGCGGCGTCAAAAGGGGTGTGGATTTAGGAGGGGAGGGTCGAGATGAGGTGGACAAAGGCATGGGTGTTGCCAGTTTGCATATATACGAAGGCCGAAGGCCTGGCTGTGCGCATATTTTTTTTGGGATAAATTTCACTAAACTATACCCTTGATGAGGTAATTTCTCCCAATTCTCTCACATTTTCTTGGAGTTCCATATAATTTTATAAGTCCCTCTAAATTATTTTAGTAATGCACAGGGTTATACTAGAGTGATGTTAAAGCACCTGTACTATTAGGTACTGATTCCAATATGTTATCGAAGTCCACTATTTTATACAGGAAATTTGACTTAGACCCCTCCTATGATCTTGATTTTGCATAGCCTCTTTATCCTTCCAGGGTTAAACCCCTCAATGGCCAAAATATTTGAAGAATAATCCTCTTGTAAGAACCAGTTCAGAACTTTTTTGTATGAAAATAACCCTAATGAAATGTCCTGTTTCTTGTCAAGGCATGCTGCTTTCCTTCAATGTGTACATATTTTCTTTAAAGTGTATTATTTTCAGTGTAACTGTTTTAATTTAAGATGCATTTTCCTAACAATGTACATACTGTTTATTAGGAAGATTTACTTCATTTTAATACTGGAAATTTCGTCAAAAAGAGGTTCAACTGCACATGAAACAGAACGGTTCTTAAATTATTTTTGGAGGATGAGGGATTCAAAGTGGAAAAGAATAGTCAAAGAAGCTAATGCAAAATTACTGTCGATTAAGGACCTAAACCAGATTTTCCCTACTTTTACATTATTTTATGTCGATCTCAATGGACCAAGAAATTCTTATTTTGGATTAGATCTTGCAATATACAAGCCTAGCTTATCAACAAGCTTTGTTCTCAAGCTAAAACCATATATTGAAGTTTAATAATCATGACCAAATTATCAAAACATGTAACCAGCAGAAAGAGTATGAATGGGAGGTATTACAGCAAATTTTCCTCATCACCATGCATTGTTTTACATGTCGGGTGTTAACAATCTCTAACAATAAAGGTATATATTAGTCTAGTTGCTATTTCAGTGTAGTTAAGTGGTTAACGATAAAGGTGTCACTAAATGCTAATAATGAAAGAAACCAAGTGTCCAATAATTAATGGTGAAAATGAAGATTTGTCACTCGTCAGGTAAAAGAACCACCAGGTCTTCACTGCAGATGCTACTGGTAGATGCTTAAGCTAGAGATAGGAGGACAATAGAAGAATAACCAACAATGAATTTTGATTGGCTTTAGGTTCACATCAGTGGAGTTTCAGAAATACTATTGCTAAAGTTAGCCCTATCTGAACTGGGTTGCTACTTTATGTTACATCGCAAGGTTATTATACAATTTGATTATAAATTTCTAATCCACAAAACAGACAGTGTACCAGTGAACTCTTAACTTTGTATTAGCATAACATTCCTCTTAAACAGTGCCAAGGGATACATCAGAATTGTCATTCTTATATAGAGAGAAAAAAAGCGACAATATATAACTTGTAGTGCAAACTTACTCAATTAATCTTAATTTAATTCTATTTAATTATCTAAATTGGGCAAGTTTAAGGTTTCATATCAGCTCCCATCTTGGAATACTGTACCTAAATTTGTTTTGGTAAATAAATTTTCCAGAATAACATCTTACCAAAAGTGTATGTAACAGGTTTCCTATCACGAAGGGATCGTCCAGCAGTAATGCTATCTGCAGCAATATAGCTATCCAGAAGGAGGGCTTCTCTATGTTGCTTTTTCAAGAGTCTTTCTTTCCTCTGCATAGTTAGCCATGGAAAAATTAGTTTGTATGCTGCTGCTTACTGTGGGTGACAAAGGTAAATGACAACTGAAAATGAAGATGGAAACCTTCGATCTACATCGTAGGCAAAGGCCTGTTCAATGCAATACCTTGTGAATTTTCTCAATCTCTGGAAGAATGTCAATCTTTAGCCGTTTTCCAAGTGCAGCTTCTCTTCTATTTTTACTTTCAAAAAGTTTGTCCTGCAACAAACAAGACGGAAAGAAACACAAAGATTAGCAAAATGTAGAAAGTTGGTCATAACTCAAAAATGGTCCATTATAACTTTGGTATGTTGACTGTAAACATGAGGATGTGGACATTAAAGATGGAGGAATAATTCTGATGTTACTGGAAGTAAGACAATTAAGATCAGATAAGATTTGCGAGTCATTGTATACGAAAATGACATGGGTCATGAAATTTTATCTCGGTAAGTAGAGCAATTCAAAATTCCTCCATATTACTAACAGTTTAAATAATAAAATGAAAATTTGTTTCAGCAGGGGAATTGAGGATTAACACTAAATTAATCAAATCAAAATATATTCACATCTAGACAAGCACAATGACTAATGCCAAATTTTACAGAATATATTATGGATAATGTAAAGAGTAATAAGAATTTTGAACATGACTATTATTACAATGGGTACAAAATAAACCTTGCTTTGCAGATACTTTAAATAACAGGTCAATGGTTGTATTGAATGAAAAGATAGAATCAGTAGGGAATTGCTATTTACTGCCAATGAGTCAAATTGAAATATATTCACATGCCAGACAAGCACAATGACTAGGGGAAACCAATTCATAAAATGCCAAATTTTAAAGAATGTGTTATGGATAATGAAAAGAGTAATCAAAATTCCTAACATGATTGTAATTACAATGGATCCAGATTTTGCCTTGGTTTGAAGATACTTTAAATAATTAGTCAAAGTTCGTATTTAATGAAAAAATAGATTCAGTTTAAGTTGAAAATGGTAGTCAAAAACTTTTGTAATAGTTATTTCTGAGTAACTAATATTAAATAAACTATAGTTCATAGAGAAAGTTATGAAATGCTGGTAAAAGATATCTTCCTCAATAAAAACTCAAGGACAGGACTGATCAGACGGCGAATTATATGTAGGGGAGAGTGAAAACTGAGCTTCGAATATGTTGGAAGTTGCATACACCAAGCTAGAATGAGTCCAGCTCATAAACCAACTGCTAACACATAGTTAAATGCAATTTGGATAGATGCAAATAAGGCATCAGTGCAGTGCATAGTCAAGTAGTTTGCTACTGATGCAATGCGCATGTGTTGTAAAAATAGATTCAACATATTAGTTGTTGAGGGTCATGTGAACTGTAACGCCATATAAGCTTTACAGATGTAAAAATTTACTACAGCTTTTCTCAAAGGATTTAAATTGGTCTTAACTTTGTTTCATACTAAGATAATAACATATGGTAGTAATACCACCAAAGAAGCAGAAGCTTACTGAAACTTCTTTAAATTCATCTAAACTGGTTGCAACAGTTTCCCACTGGTAAGATACATGAGGGGGAGATGATGGACCCTTTGCCTTTGTTTTCTTAAACTCATGCTGCCTAATTTCACGATACAACCGGTGCCCAATAATAGGATCATCTTCATACCTAATGACAGGATAATACAATATAAATAAATAAATAAATAAATTTAAAACCTGATATGCAAAATACTTCCAACGGTCCTTCAAATTCCCCCTCTTCCATGACAAAAATAATATATACTTAAACCATATAACAGAACTTAACTTACCAATATGAGATTCCATGAGAATCACCTCCAATTCGTTCTCTCCGAAATGTTGAAAGTTGGACGCCGTGTTTTAAAGAGCTTTCAATATAACTTCGAATGTCATCTTGCTGCAAAATATTGTAATGAAAATCACTTATTCCAGCATTGCATAGAATAGGTGATATTTCTGAGTAGAACAGACCCTGAAGAAATACTAAAACATGGTACACACAAACACACGCAAGATACGAGGACTCTATTATCAAACAACCACCTTCTATACTTGATAATGATGCAAATGTTGAAGCGCGTGCAGTCAAGGAAGCAGAATTACTATAAAAATATATTACCAATGGTAAAATGGAAAGAAGAGATAATAAGCTCTAAACTATTTGGCAAAACTGGGTATCTTGATCTTGTTCAATGAAGAACTACGATTGCAATATTCGAGGCACCAAATCAAGAAAAAGACGTGTTTTCTCATTGGGTTTCCTTTCTGAAACTCACCAGATTATCGTATTGTTCATGTATTCAGTCTTCAAGAAAAATGATGGGCATAAAATGTATCGCAGCCAACCATGTAATCTAAATGCAAATAAGGAACTAAAAGTAAACTATAAAGCAACATGTAAAGTAACAGTGCCAACTATGTAAACTAAAAGAAAATAAGGAACTACAAGCATCTCAAGTGATTTAGCATAACCTAAGCAAATAAGGAACTACAAGCATCTCAAGTGATTTAGCATAACCGAAGCAAATAAGGAAATACAAGCATCTCAAGTGATTTAGCAAATAAGGAGCTAAAAGCAAACTGTAAAGTAACATGTAAAGTAACAGTGCCAACTATGTAAACTAAAAGCAAATAAGGAACTACAAGCATCTCAAGTGATTTAGCATAACCTAAGCAACCGTTATAACTTCACGATAGTATAACACCATATAAGTTTTTAAATTTTATATTTTCATGTTTGTGGTGCATGGATGTATGCTAAATTAGTTTTCTAGCTAACAAGAAATCATATCTGTAAATCAAAGACGTGAACATGCAAAGATGCAACTAAGTGAAACAGAAAGGCAAGACTTGAACAATTATTTAGCCTAATCAATAGTGTATGGACAAAATTGTATAAAAACATAGAAGAATGATATAAGCTAACTGATAGAATCGTAATTAGGAACATACCTCAGCACGGATATCACATATTGCTTTTAAAATCAATAAACGAGTCACAGGATTAAGAGTCTTATATGTCTCAATTTCCTCCCTGAAAAATAAACATTTCAAGGACATCAGCTTGACATAATTGTTAAAGTTCAAGAATCATAGGAGACAAGAGAACCCACCCATGTGAAGCGACAATAGGAATTTCCCCATCAGCAACCTGCAATATGATGTCTACTTAGCCCATCATTTTGTAAGATTATTAAAAAGTCCATACTAGAGATAATTAAATATGACGAAAAGATTGTTTAAGAAAAACATACCCAATGCCACCATTCTTTTATTTTCCTGCACAATATGGAAACCCATGTGGCCCGAGTTAACGCCATTCGAATAACAGGTGGTGTCGCCTATAAAATGCAAATAAAAGCACAAATATTGCATCAGTGAGATTAGTGCATATAAAATAGTTGATACTATGATTCTTGTACTACACAATAAACTACTACGGGACTTGTCATGGTATAACGAAATCCATATCATTACCATGAATTCTCAACATAATTCTACAACTAAAATTTAACATAGTTTCTTTCTATAATGCCATCCATGACTAATTTAAGCAAAAATCAATCTTGCAGAAGACAAAATGAGACAGACACTACCCATAATATCTCATTCATCTATAGTGATTCGTACAGTAGTTGAATATATCACCATTTTGCATAAATCTTATGGGCTACCTAAGCAACCAAAATAAAGCTTAAAAAGAGGGTCAATGGAGCAACATATTAGTAAAGGCAACGTTTTCATCTAGGCATTATCAACTCAAAATTTGCTCCAGTTACCATTCAATTTGTTCCATTTCCTCAGCAACTAAAGAGACAAATTATTTAGCTACTTCAATCAACCTGCAAAAACACCATCTTTCCTACTTGCACTAAGAGAACAGTGTGCACCCACAATGCAGCTCGAACATTGAACCATTTCTCTATCCCCAAACAAAAACGCTAGCATACACATTCCAAACTTAACCTGGCACCGAAATCAACTTCAACTGTTCTAGAAACAAACCAATATAACATATGCTCCAGGTCCCATTCAATTTCATTTGTTTTCTCATCAACTGAAGATAAACCAATCTACCTGCAAAACACCATCTTTCCTACTCGAACTAAGTTGACAATGTAAGCCTATAATGCTACTCGGAGAATTCCTCCACCCCCAAACAAAAACACTAACAGACACGTTCCAACCCCCCTCTCTAACAACAACCACCAAACAAAAACACTCCAATACACATTCCAAACTTAAACTACAACCAATGACCAAATCAACCCCAATTTCTCCCAAACCAACCCACATTCCCACCACAATCTCCAAAGCCTCCAACTTTCCACCCTCCTGCCAAAAGAAAACACTAGCAATACACATTCCAAACTCAAACCTGCCACCAAAACAAACTCCAATCTCTCTCAAAATCAAACCACATTCCCACTAAAACCTCCAAAGACTCAAAACTTTACATCAACAAAACCCATAAAGAACCAACCTTGAGCAGCGGAATGTGCACATCATCCAATGTAGAATTCACCGAAATCAGCGCCATCTCCAGCTCCTCCGCCGAAAACTCCACTACAATATTCAACAACGGCCGGAACACCTACAAAACAAAACCAAGATCAAAACTTTTCGTCTCCAAAACCCTAATTGTGGATTAAACTAAACCCTAGCTGCTTACATGCAAGAAATTGAGGAGGGAGGCGAACTGCCACGTGGAGCGGAGGGCCCACAGGGGGGCTTCGTCGGGGGAGGAGGGGGGCTCCACCAGCGGCGTGACGATCCGGCTGTTCTGGAGCTTCTCCTCGCGCTCCTGGCGTGTGAGGCGGCGGGGCTGGGGAGGAGGGGAGGGGGGCCGGCGCTGGCGGGATGTGCAGGCGCGGGGGAAGCGGGAGGCGCGGGAGGATGTAGGGGTTTGGGAAGGTGTTTTCCGGTGATCGCCGGAGGAGGAGGGTGAGGGATCGGGCGGCGGCGGAGAAGGCGGGGGAGTCGGAGAAGACATTAGAGAGAGATTGGAGGAGGAGAGATCGTAGAGTGAATCTTTTGAGGATGATGTACACTTTTTGTTGAGAGTTACGAGGGAGAACGGGGAAGGAAGAGAGAGGAATTAAGGAGCAGATTTCTTTTCCCTTTTTTTTAACAAAAAAAAAAAAAAAAACTTTTCTTTTTAATTTTTGGAATTTTGGGATTGGTTTCTTGTGAGTGGGATTTGGGAATGAGATGGGTCCTTATATTACGAAGTTCATCTTAGAGCATCTGTAGTCGTTCATGCCAAATTTTGGCTAAATGGCAAATAGCAAATAGGAAAAAGAGAATGTTGCTGCAGTCGTGTAAGCTAAAAAATAGCCGAACGATCGATTATTATTCGTCCAATTAGATTGACGAAGTATAATCGTCCGTCCCTAATTTTTTTTTTTAATTTTTTTTTTTTTTTTTATTTTACACTAAAAGACAAAAACAATAAATAAAATATATTAAAAAGGACAATGAACAGTAAACGGACGGGCTATAATGGCCCGTCCATTAACTTTGACAATGTATAATGATCCGTTTGTTTGTTTTTTTGAATTTTTTTTTTTTTTTTTGACTTTTTTAGCGCTAAAAGACAAAAAAAAAAAAAAAAAAACAAAAATATTAAAAATATGAACAGTAAACGGACGGGCTATAATGGCCCGTCCATTAACATTAACGATGTATAATGAACCGTCCCTTTGTTTTTTTTTTGTTTTTTTTTTTTTAAAAAAGCACTAAACGACAAAAAAAAAAAAAAAAAAAAAAATTGGAAAAATACCTGGGACGATTGATTATTGTTCGTCCGTTGAGATTGACGATGTATAATCGTCCGTCCCTTCTTTTTTTTTATTTAATTCTTCGTCTCACCTACGACACGAAGGATTATCATTCGTGTATTCTGACGGACGAACGAAAATGATTCGTCTGCTATATTTGGCATTTGGCCAAACCGTCTGCTATATTTGGCCAGCTACAGTACCTCGTACACCCAAATTTTGGGTTTTTAGCCGACGACTGCAGCATGTTTTTTTAAAAAATTTCCAAATTTTGGGTTTATACACAACGACTACAGATGCTCTTAAGTATCCTAAATGATCTCCAACGGTATTGATTCTCACTTTAGAGTTATTCGGGACAAATCATTTTAATTTGTTCCATCTGTTGGAGTTTGATGGTGTTTATCACTCGACTAAAGTTCAGTTCAGGGAAGTCGATTTGCTTTAGAAACAACCACCTCGCCATAATTCGTTGAAGTTGACCGTCTCTGCCTTTAAACTACTACTCTGCATCATCCATGTGAAGTCTCTTTCTCGATCCAACCTAATCTGCCAAAACATTAATAAGAATGAAAATATTTATACAACATTATATAAAATCTACAATTCAGTTTTTTAGTTTGTTAAGGTGTTGGCAATATTAAGTATGATATTGTTCTAGATTTTTAGTTTTAATTTTTTATTGTAAGATACCTACAAGGCTACAACCCGAGAGTCTTTAGTGTTGTTATGGGAAATATGATTATACGAGTTAAATGGAGGAAATGTAAATATGGACTTTTATTTTTCTAAAATTTAATCAAAGTATGTTGAATTAGTTGATTGTTTGATTTGATTTTCAACAAATATCATATTTTGGTTGCAGGCTTGAAGGGTAGGCAACATACCATATTTTGCACTTAGTAGCGTTCTTGTTGGGATTGTTTTTGCCCTTGTTTCATCAGGGTGTATCCACTTTTGCTAAATTTTGGTAACGCTCCTATCACATTCAGTTGGTATCCATGATGTTTCCCCGATTGAGCTCTTGTGTGTAGCATCAGAATGGTCGTTCTTGTTAATACTGATTTGGGGAAATTAGTGTTAGGGTTAATCTCTAGCCGCTTAAGATATTATACCCTGCTTATCAGTATTGGAATATCACAGAGCACTACCTCTAGACCAGCTTATATAGAGATTAGACTGGGTTTAGGGTACTGGGCTTTTAGCCCACTCAACCTGTTCCAATAATTAATACATAACACGTGCAAACCCGTGTTGCCCCATAGAATAATATACACAATATTATCCTATTATATTGAGAATATACATATACATCCAACAATCTCCTCCTATATTCTCAATATATTAGGCTAAGCAATGTTATAATATTGGATCACAAAAATTCAAACATTATTGAATCATAAAGAACATGGATAATAGACTAAATCAATTATAACTTGAATAGTTCAAATATGACTAAACCAAAATAATCAAATAGTTCTAAAACCATATCAGAACAGAATAGTTCACAGTGACTAAACCAACTAGAGAAACTGTCATAGTTTCAAAATCAATCAAAGCAAATAAACTTCAAGAACAAAATATGAGTTTTAAGCTCATGAACACAAGAGTCTTAAACTCAACAGAAGTTTTATCAAGCAAGTGGCAAATTTATTCTTTCGATAAATAAACCAAAACTATATTCTTGCAAACTGCTTTATGTTTACTCCTTCATTTTGAGCAAATCATTATTCTGAAATCTATGTTGACAGATTTAACTCCTCCATCTTTGCTAGCTTATTGAAAATAAGAATATCAAGAGACATATCTCTAAGAATTTTAGCAAATTTCATAAAGTATCTGGTTCTACTAAAGAACTTAGTACAATTCAACGATAGCTTAGCAAAATGTAACGCAAGCATCACAATCAAGTTTCTTTAATAAAATAAAGAACAAGAACTATTATAGTTTCTACACAAGAACTATACTATGTTTCATATTGGAATGATAGAACAGTCAAATCAATTATGGTTAATTTTGAATCATCAAAATTGGAATGAAACATGAATCCATAAAAGAGCTATATCATCAGAATTGGAATGATATAACAACCATTCTAAACATCGGAAACACATTGACAAGTTTTCATGCTTTCTTTTGGAATAATGAGATGATTCTAAGTAAATTATGAAAATATATAACATCATCAAAATTGGAATGAAATTATATATTAACAGAATTTACATAGAACTTTTCAAATTATCTAAAGCATGTCAACTGCCTAAAATTGATGCTTCAGTTTGAACTTCTCTATGGCTCCAATTGGATTCTGAATTTCAAAACAACTTGGATGTTAAAGCTTTTGACTCAATAGCTTTTAACTCCATTTCCCCCACAGTTTTGATAATTAGATCACTTTCAAGTCTCTTAGTAAGAGCATTGGCCATACTTGTCACAATTGCACTTTATCTATGAGAAAATTCAACTAGGCTTCTTTCAGCCTTAATATACTCCTCTTACTATTATAGAGTGAGTTATGAGCTACAGTGCATTATAGCTTGATAGTCGCATAACAGAATTGAGAATTTACATTAAACTTCTCAAATGGATGATTAGCAATAAGTTATTCAATCCACTCAGCCTCTTCCCCTGCAGAGGATAACACATAGAGGTCTGATTTCTTAGATGAGAACACAACACTTGTTTGCCTATTAATCTCCATAATTTTCTGCTCCTCCTAGTGTGAACACATATCCACTAGTTGTCGACTTTCACTAAACTTTGAGTAGCACAAAGCAAACTCTTGAGTACCACTCAGGTATCTCATTAGCCTGTTAAGGGCATTCAAATGTGTATGGGATTATTAGTGAGTCTGCAGATCATACCTACCTCAAAGGCTATGTCTTTTCAACATGTCTCATAGTTGCACCATCATTAAGTGTCAACCTTTTTTATCATAATCATAAGGTGTTTCAAAACACACTTTCAATCACTATATTCCCACTTTTGAAACACATTATTGATTTATCGAGTTTGACTAAGGGTCATCCCTTGCCAACCAAAACTCACCCTTATACGTAATATGGTGACCACAATACTTAGGTATTTCGAGCTAAATTTATTTGGATAGCACAATTTAACTCCATTTATAATAGAGATGTCACTTCCAACAATCATGTCAATAAAACCAAGTAAATAATAGCCATTATATTTGACACACCACAAAGTTAAAGGCACTGATCTGAATTACTTGATTCATATACTATGCTCTTTGAGAAATTTGTCAAATTATTTATACGATAGCTATATTACATGTTTCAAAGCATACAATGATTTTACTAAATTGTAAATCTTGTTCACTAAACATATTAGTCCAAAACTTTCCAATACAAAACTGTTCAGTACAAAATATCAAGTACAAAACCTTTAAATATCTTTTATGAATGACAAAATTTTCAATAGATGTAAGGGTAAGAAAAATACTTATTGTAGCAATATGACAAACATGTGAGTAGACATCAAATAAATCTACCCCATTTTTTCAGTCAATCTGTTAGCTACTAAAAAGCATTAAGATTGCTACTGAACAATCAAAATTAAGTTTCTTCTACAAAACCCCACTTACTTACTATAGTTTTAGCCTCTTTTGGCAGATCAACTAAATTGAAGTATTATTGTATGACACAAAATCATCTCATTGTCTACTAAAGACTATTCTTAGTTCATTTGTCATTCAGGTTTTTAAGTGTCAGTAAGACTAGTTCTTGATTCCAACTGTGAATCATTGAGCATGTCTGTATGACTAAATTATTTCATACATTTATCTTTGATGAACACATCCTCAAAGAACTCTGCAAGTCTAGATTCTTCTAATACAAATTAGATAGATCAAACATCTGTCCACCGAACTACATTCTGCACTTTCTAAACTCACAAATATCTGTTGTAGGTCCTACTTTAGGCCTTCTAGGGTTATGTATTCTAACATAAGTATCACAACACAAAATCTCACTTTAACAAAACTATTTGTGTTTTCATGCCTTGATCTACAAGGTGTATTCAATTTAGAGTGTAGTAGCACATTTAGAGATATGATTAACAATACAACATCAAACAACAGTCAATAATATAGAATTCAACATTTCACTAAGAGTTTGATTCTAACTTTTATCAATACTGTTTGATTGTTGTAAGTAGAGTGCAGTAGAGATTATGCCCAATGCAAACTTCTCTAAAGTTGTTAAACATATTCACCACCTCTATCAAATCTGAACCCTTGATTTTTAGCATTCAACTATAATTTTAATTCATTAAGAATAATAAGTGCTTCATTCTTCATATATATGACAGACTTATATTAATCATCTACAAAAGTGATTAAATACTTCTGACCAATAATCGTCTCATCTAGTTGCAAAGCTACTGAGATCACAAATGTCAGAATGTATTGACTCAAGAAGTTGTGCTCCTAGAGACCATACTAAATGATTTTCTAGTAATCATAATCTGAGCACAACTTTTATATTTGTCATATTTAATGAAGTGTCATTTGGCAGAGTTATGAGTTTTAACAAGAACAAACAAATTAATAAATAGTTCACAGTGATTCTAAATTTCAAAACAACTTGGATGTTAAAGCTTTTGACTCAATAGCTTTTAACTCCGTTTCCCCACAGTTTTGATAATTAGATTACATTTCTTCACAAACAATTGAATATATATTTCTCAAATCCTAGCCAATTATGCTAGGTTCAAGAACATAATTAGAACTATTATTATTAATTGTTTCATTTGTTAAACTCAACTTATACATGCGATTGACAGTGTAAGCACATTATAAGAGCTAATACAAGATTACTCTATCACATTTTACAAAGTTGTTTGCTTTCTCTAGTGATTCTAACAATGTCCACGTGCTCAAACAAATTGAGCTATAATTTTCTTTATTCGTTCTTCATCATCTTCGAAACACTAAGCGAGATAATGACCCATATTTTATAATTCAATTTTGCACACACAGTACAATGAACGATAAAGAACAAAACGTAAATAACGGAGTCATATTCTGCATTACAGGATGCTCCTATCTAAGTTACGGACATTTGTCATAGATCTTATACAAAAATTTTGATTATTAGAGAAGCAAATATATAATCTCACACAAACTGCAAACAATGGATTTGTCAAAATATCTATACACATAGTATGATAAAATACTTAACAACCCTAACATGCTAGTTTTCCAAAGCGAGAATAACTATGATCTAAAACTCTCAATCATATGATCAAATGCACAGAACGTTAACACATTCATCACATGAAAAATACTAAGAAAGTTAGAGTAGATCATACCGACACTTCAAGTTAGAAGTGTTTTCCAAATTCGATGGAGAAGCCTGCGTAGTGCAGACTTATTCAACCGTAATGCATATCCATCGTCTCCAACACGCAATTTGTAGGTAACTTTGAAGTTCCTACATTCATCAAATTGTTAAAGATAGCCAATTAAACAAATTATTGACACCGTTTAATTCTAGCAACAATTTAATTTGGAGATCCAAACTTTATAGTCAAAACTATAATTTATCAAAATAAATATTTGATCCATAGCACGTAGCCAAAGTAGTTATTTAGATTTGTATTTAATTAAACAATGCTTAATATGGTTTTGAACTTTAGCACTTAGCAACAAAATTCAAACAAATAATTAAATATCAATTTAAATTTGGTGAATAACTTATCTTTAATTTATATCTGTAGCAAATCTCGTCTTCTGCCCAAACACGGACTACAAATCAATATCCAATGGGTTGTCTGTACTAGTTAGATCTAGATTTGATTCATTTTGACTGGATCTGGATCTGATCCAACAGTCCAAACACCAAATAGCAGTCACCAACCAATAGAGAAGCTGTTGGACTGGATCTGAATCTGGATCTGCTCCAACCATCCGAACACAGAACACCATAATCCACCAATTGAAAAAATCAAAATTTTGGATCTGAGTAGTCTCCTTCTTCTCCTTCAATCTCACACAAAGACCAATGGATATAATGGTGGAGGAAGAGGCAGCACGGACTACAGTCTCCAGAGGGTGGTTCGGCGACCTTCGGTGACCTCCGGCGGCTCTCGCCCAGCGACGGCGGCTCGCTGCTCGCGCCCCCTGCGATGGCAGCGATGGCGGCTCGCTGCTCGTGCCCTCGCGACGGCAGCGACGGCGGCTCGCACCCCCTGCGACGGCAGCGACGGCCGGGGTGTCTGCAGCGACGATTGGGATCCGCGATGACGAGTCCGTTCGGGATCTGCGAAGTTGACAGCGATGTTGATTCGCGTTGACGACGGCGATTGGATCCGTGACGACGACTGCGGCTGTGGTCGCGATCGGTGACGGCGATTCCTCTGACGTCGTCGACGATCGGGGATGTGATCGCTGACTGCAGCGGCGACCTTAGTCGGAGACAACGGTGGCCGAGGTATGTTTGTAATATCTTAAGATTGTTAATACTGATTTGGGGAAATTAGTGTTAGGGTTAATCTCTAGCCGCTTAAGATATTATACCCTGCTTATCAGTATTGGAATATCACAGAGCACTACCTCTAGACCAGCTTATATAGAGATTAGACTGGGTTTAAGGTACTGGACTTTTAGCCCACTCAACCCGTTCCAATAATTAATACATAACACGTGTAAACCCGTGTTGCCCTATAGAATAATATACACAATATTATCTTATTATATTGAGAATATACATATACATCCAACAGTTCTTCGTGTTGCTCTCTCGTCTTGACGAGATCAGCTAGCTGATCTTTTTCTTAGCTGTTTTCTGCTTATCTTTCCGCAGTTTTGATGCTTGCTCCTCTCTGGGATGTTATCGGAGCTTCTGTGGTGTTGGATTTTTTGTATTAAGGAGTACTTATGTTCATTTTCTATTTGATGCCATCGATGATACTTGTTAGTTATCCATGTCTGATGCTTGTATTTAGCTATATGGATGTTATGCTTTATGATGCCTTTGAGCTGTTCTATGCTGCTTTTGATCAGTGTTGATGTTCGTGTTTTCAACTGTTCTTTAGTTTGCATTACCTTTCTTTCTAATTTTCCTTAGTGCCGTATTATGTTTTGGCGGCCTTTTATTCGTTTATTCCATATGTTCATTGAGTTTCCTTCGACTATGGCTGGTTTGGGTGTCTTATTGTTCCCGGCTCTCAGTGGTGCGGAGTTAGAGATGCGACGTTGTCGTCTCTCTGTTAGGCGACTCCATCCTACGGGATTGCTTTTCGACGGAGCGATCGGATCGGAGTTTCCTCTCTGTTTCCCTGCGAGCAGCGACCGTTTTGTTGACCGTGCAGCGTATAGGCGTAGGGGCTTTCCGTTTGGCTCTTTCGACCCTGCTTCTTGAGGATTTTGCTCTTCTGGTCTGTAATATTTTTGTTCATAGTTAGGAGGTGTGGCTATTGTACTTTTGTTTTACGTCTTGTAAAACCCAACTATTGTATTACCTTATTATTAATGCATGGCTGGAGTCTTCCGACTCTATCCGTTTCATAAAAAAAAAAACAAATATCGAAGTGTATTTATAATTCATATAGATATATAGCAGAGTGTTTATGATACGGAGAGGACTAGAAATAAGAACTGGATAACATATTAAAATAGGATAGTTTGAGACACATTGTTCTAAATGAGGATGATTCAAGGTGTACTTATTTATATAGCTTTTCTCGATGAGTGGTATTGTGTTATGTGCAAGGTGCAACAAGGATATTAGAATGTACTCTGTTTCCTTAAATCCTTTTTAATAAACGATGGCTTCGGTCATCTTATTATCAAAAAAAAACAAGGATATTAGAATGTATTTTATTTTTTTATAAGAAAAATATGAATATGCATTTATTTATTTATTTATTTATTTATTTTTCCGGCAAAGAAAGTAAACATGAAGTTGTAACTGGAGTATTAACTAAGGGATTTTTCCCTTAAAGTAAATCATAGTCCTCTAATTATACTCATAATAATAATTAAATTGACAGGAACTCCATCATGGATTTAGGGATGAGTTTTCATTTCCCAGTAGACTACTTTTTAGTCTTTTACATTGACAAAATATGGAGCCAGAAGTCTCATGCCATTGACCAATCCAAATCACAATGAGTTTGGCCTAGTCCAAATGGTATAGTTCACTAGCTTGGCTAATCCCTAATTTAACTTAATCTTACGAGGCGTTTAGTAAAATGATTTTTTTTTTTTTTTTTTTTTTTGTTTCTTAAGAATCTTAACTCCGATATGCTAATTTTTAAATTTAAATTCTCAGAAAACTAAAATTCCTAGAAATTTTTTTGCCACAATTCCCAAAAAAAAATCCCATGGGGGATGCCATTCTTAGATTCCCAAGTATTTGGAAAAATGTTATTTCTTTAAAATTACAATTTTGCTCGTAAAATAAAAAAACCATAAACTTGGGTTTTCATATTTCCAATCAACTCCCCCTCTTCTCTGGCGCCCCTTCGTCCTCCCCGACCTCCGGCGACCCTCTCCTCGACGCCCAGCTCACCAGAACCCCAACCCGATCACCCCTGTCCTCCACTTCGCCGACCAAATGTGTGGAACTTTTAGTACTTGGATATATATCTCATAAACATTATGGTTTTTCAAACTGAAAGATTTATAATTACAAAAACAATCAAAGTAAACAAGTTTTGATATCCAATGTAAAACTGGAATGTGGATATTTACTTGCTTTTTTTTCACAGTACGTAAAAGTTAAAATAGCTAAATTTTATTGCTAATGTTAATTTTAAGGCCGATCTACTAGCAGCTCAAAAGAAATCCTTGGAGCAATTTCTTGGGACACAGGAGAGGTAAATGTTTAAGCGAAATGAATTATATACCGACTTTATAATGAAAGTTTAGAAATTACAAAGAAACATGACTTGGGGAGCAAAGTACTTCGAATTGAGATTGTTGCATATTTACTTTGCATAAATCATATCCATCGAGTATATTTTAATAATTTAAATTCTCTTAATATCTAATTCTATGACTTTTTGATTAAATCAACCTTTATTCATTTGTATCGCATTTGGTCCTTATCCCGTTATTCTTGGTATTCGTTTTCACTGTCCAACAGATAAATATATTGTCCTCTTTCAATTTTAAGTCATGTTACCACTTAAAATTGTTTATATTTTGTGGCCCAGATTTGCATCATTTTTTTTACTCAGGTATTTCATCAAATAATTTGTTTTGTTATTTAAGGACGAGGGGTATTTTGGACAATAAGATTAAGATTTTCAGGAAATATGTAACTCAACCAAATATAGAAAATTTCATTTCCAGGTAACATTCTCAGAAATGTTTAAGACCTACCAAACACATTTTATGATTCCTTGGAAGAAAAAAAAATGTCTTGTACCAAATGCCCCATTAGAGCATCCACAGTCGTTTTTCTCATATGTTAAAAAATGGCAGCTACAGTAATAGCAAATAGGGATGTTTGCTGCAGTGGTCGTTTGCTATATGTTTCTCATTTTTTAGAAAATAAGCGAGCGACGGTATATGTTATACCGTCTCATCCTTTAAAAATAAATTAAAAACAGTTAATTACTTATTAACTATTAAACTATATTAATTAAATAAAATAAATAATATAATAATAACTAAACCTAATTAAACACTAACTAAACCTATTTAACTACACCTAACCTACCCACTAAACCTAATTAAACTGTATTAACTATAAAATGGTCAGCCGGTATAACATATCCCGGCCGGTATATGTTATACCGTCCCACCATTTTCCTTTTTTTTTTTTTTGTGACTAAATCTGACCGTTGGATTGGAAAAAAATAAAAAAATAAAAAATGGGCCGGTATAACATATACCGTCCGGTATATGTTATACCGGACGGTATAACATATACCGTCCGGTATATGTTATACCGTCCGACCCACTTTTTTTTAAAAAAAAAATTAATGGGACGGTATAACATATACCAGACGGTATATGTTGTACCATCTTTCAAAATTTGAGAATCGCTATTCTGTTTCTCATATATGAGAAACGAATATAGCAAATTTGCTAAAAAATGGCAAAATAGAAAACCACTGCAGCAATCGATTTGCTATAAAATGGCAATTTGCCAAATATAAGAGCATCCACAATGGTGTTTCTCATTTTGTCAAAAATGGCTGCTACAGTAATAGCAAATAGCGACGAAGACTGCAGTGGTTGTTTGCTATATTTTGTGTTTTTTTTAAAAAAATTGCATGGGACGGTATAACATATACCATTGCGCGTGAGACGGTATAACATATACCATCTCTCTCAATTTAAAAAAAATTAATTGCTGATTAACTATTAAAATATATTAATTAAATAAAATAAATAATATCTTAATACCTAAACCTAATTAATTAACTAATTAAATCTAATTAATAAACTTAAACCTACCACCACCTAACTAATCCCAGAATTCAAGGACGGGATATATCCCGTCCGAGAATTTTTTTATTTTTTTTTTTGTTTTTTTCCGATCGGATGAATCTTCACCGTTCATTTAAAATAAAAAAATTGAAAAAAAAATTGGTAAACTCCTGGGATGGGGTATCTTCTCCCGAACGGGGTATGTTTCCCCGTCCGACCCTTTTTTCCAAAAAAAAAATAAAATAAAAAAATTTAGACCGTATATGTTTTCCCGTCTCACTCGATTAAAAAATATTAAAATCAGAGCGACGGTATATGATATCCCGTCCTTTATAATTTGAGAATTGGTATTTCGTTTTTCATATATAAGAAACCAGTATAAAAAATTTGCTATAAAATGAAAAAATGAAAAACTATTGTAGCGATCCGTTTCTTATAAAATTGCAATTTGCAATTTATAAAAAACCACTGTGAATGTTTTAAGAAACCACTGTGGATGCTCTTAGGCAATGTTTTTTCCTCACTTACCCATTTTTTCAACTGAGTTTGCAGGAGTCTGAACACAAAACCGTAATGTTATGATGTCAGAAAATGAGACCTTGGTCAGTTTATACTTTCTAGCTACTTCCTCATTTGGCAAACATTATTGGATATTCTGCTCTATATTTAAATATTAATGATCAATTTTATAAACTGATTAAAATAATAAAAATGAATGGAATACACCTAGAATTTATCTCCACTTTTTAACTCAACTATTTTATCTATGGGGATGACTACACATGCATTGGTTTTTATCACCAACATACATTATAAATATATTGTGGTCCACTTTTCACTGTCTTTTAGTGAAACGTTGATCCTAAATGTATTTATAATGTACTAGTATTATACACGTGTGTTGCACGTGGGGAAAATAGAGAGGGGAATGAAAAGGACCAAAAAAAAAATACCAACACGTGCGTTGCACGGGTTAGTAGAATGACAAACATTTACTACACGTGCGTTGCACGTGGGGAAAATGGGGAGGGGAATGAAAAGGACAAAAAAAAATCTACTAACACGTGTGCTGCACGTGTTGACAAAATGACACAATGACAAATGACACTAAGCCCTTCTCCCATTATAATATTAGAGATATTTAGGATAGAAACTTATATAGGTCTAGCATTTTGCTTTATCTATACTAGTATCATGCACGTGCGATGCACGTGGAGGAAGAAGGAAAAAGACAAAAAAAAAACCTACCAACACGTGCGCTGCACGTGTTGACTAACATACAAAAAAACAATAAAAAATTGTTTATTTGTTTGGAACCCCATCTCTCCCATTATAATAGTTATAGATTATACTTCATAATTGTCTGAAATTTTTGCGTCAATCACTCAATGTACGAGGAATCAAAAATTGGTGAGCTGAATAAGCATGTGACTAGGCATTAGAGCATCTATAGTCGTTGGGAAAAAAAAATGCATATATGCATATATAGAAATAGCAAACGAAGTTTTGCTGCAGTCGTCTAAAAGTTATTTTTGTGAATAAATCCAAGGGACGGCACATGAAGTGCCGTCCGAGAGATTAACGTCATTCAACCATACAAATTCGTCCTCGGAGTGCAAATAAAAAATTGCAAAAAAAAATATAAAAAATTACAAAAACATTTTACAAATTACGAAAAAATTACAAAAAATTATTTCAGAAATTGCAAAAACAAATACAAAATTACAAAAACATTTCAAAAATTGCAGAAATCTCCGGACGGCACTTCAGCCGTCCGAGATAATAGGAAGTAAGGGACGGCACATGAAGTGTCGTCCAAGGGATTTAAGCCTTTTGGGGGTTTTTTTAATTAAAAAAAAATTTTAAAAATCAAGGGATGGCACTCGAAGTGCCATCCGAAGAAAAAAATATTAGTTTTTTTTGTGGGACGGCACTTCGAGTGCCGTCGCTCATATATGGATAAATCTCAAATCCATTATCATCTATAGCAAACGACTGTAGCGAAATATGGATAATATGGAAATTTGGCAAACGAGTGCAGCTCGTTTTTGAGCCAAATATGCATATTATCGATATTTAGTAAACGACTACAGATGCTCTTAAACACTTTACAGAAGGCTTATTCAGGGCTCGTTGAGAGTTTACAAACTACAGACCATAGAATACAGAATTTTTTCCAAAATCATCCATTTTTTAAAAGTACTGACCAAACTAACCCACTTTTGAAACTATTTACTACACTCGCTATGTCAGATAGCAAGTGTAGTTCAACTAACCTCGATATTTCAGATAGCGAGAATAGTTGTATTCATTTTTTTTGAGAAATTTTAAACATGCAATTTCTACCTGAAATATATTGACCTGAACTCGCTATCTAAGATAGCGAGTTCGTTTGAACTAGACTCACTATCTGGGATAGCGAGTGTAGTTGTATACATTCCATGTTCAATTTTTCTTTGGAAAAATGAGTACAACTACATTCGCTATCTAAGATAGCGAGTTAATTTGAACTAGACTCATTATCTTAGATAGCGAGTGTAGTTGTATACATTTCATGTTCAAAAAAAATTTGAAAAAATTAGTACAACTACACTCACTATATGAAATTGTAAGTCTAGTTCAAATGAATTCGCTATCTCAGATGACGAATGTAGTTCTATGATTTTCTCCAAGTGTTGGAGAAAATCATAGAACTACAATTTCTATGATTTCGAACATGCAATTTCTAGCTGAAATGTATAGAACTACACTTGCAATCTGAGATACCGAGTTCATTTGAACTGGACTCGCTATCTCATATCAATTTGGTAAATAATTTCAAAAGTGGGTAAGTTTGTTAAATACTTTCAAAAAGTAGGTCATTTTGGAGAAAAAATTCTAGAATACAGGTGAACATAAACCAGAAAAAAAAAAAAAACTTACACTAATTAAACAAATCTTAGATACAGACTTGCGAGCCACATGTAGATGCACTGATGTCTGATGCACATCCCTTAGGGTGTGTTTGGTTGAAAGGAGGGGAGGGGAGAGGAGGGATTTTAATGGAGGGGAGGGGAGGGGAGGGAAAGGAAGGGGAGAGATTTAATGAAAATTCTGTTTGGTTCAAAGGAGGGGAGGGGAGGGAAAATAATTATTTTCTTGTTTGGTTCACAAGGGGAGGGAATGGATTTTATAATAAAATTACTTTTATACCCTTCACAAGGTGATCGATATGAGCAAGTATGAGCAAAGTCAAGCCTCAGTTTGGAAGTATGAGCAAGTAAAAAAAAAAAGAACTCCAGCAAAGAAATCCTCGATTCAGATAAGAAACAAAAACCGAACCTGTCTTCTTGTTTTCATTCTTTCAATACTTTGTTTACATTTCCTGTTACAGGAGGGGGCGGCGGCGGGGGGAGCAAGAGCGAGAATTTCTTGCATATAAACAACAATATACATTTCTCAAGGATGCAACAAACAAACAAATGAATAGAAAAGCCATATACTGAAACCTCCCTTATGTTGCCTATATAATAGGTAAACTGTTTAGAAGCAACAGACAGCACTGGTAATCACTGATCAGCAGCTTTCGTTTTCAGTCACAAATCGATCTTTCCTTCAGTGAACCTTTTCATAGTCAGATGTGAAATATGCATATGGATGGAAACCAACATCACCGAACGAAGGAAGATAAATTAGAGTGATTTTGAATGTCGGCTTGAGTAACGAAGGAATGGTCCATATATCAAATCTGCATATAGCTTGTAGTATGCTGATCACTTCGAACAACATAAGATGTTTGACAAATGCATTCAATTCTGATCCGCATTTTTTTCAATTACATGAAAATAATTTGGATGCCTAGTTTATGTCTTGTTCAGTGTCCTAATCACATTAATCAAAGGGTCTGTTATGGTTTCAGTATAATCAAAGCTATAGAGATTTGGAAATGTGAAGGGCAATTTTGTCTAATCACTATACAAAAATTTGACTCTATTTCTCTCCCCTCCAAATCCCGCCAATATTGGAGGGGAGCCAAAAGTGGCTCAGGAGGGATTCTGCACCCCTCCAATCCCCTCCCCTCCCCTCCTAAAAAATTGAACCAAACAAGAAATATTTAAAAAAACCCTCCCCTCCCCTCCCCTCCCCTCCATTTCCCTCCAACCAAACACACCCTTATAGTTAGCTTAAACTACCACCCATACTTAATAGCAAATCCTAGTTAACAAACTCAAGGATGACTACCATAACCAGCACCACCAGCGGTGCCGCCATCCTCGCCAATACCACCCATCCCCCCGGCACCGTGTATACCACCTATCCCGCCTCCGACCCCGCCAATGCCACCTATTCCTCCGACATCGCCAAGTCCACCAATCCCTCCGGCCCTGCCAAGTCCACCAGCCTCACCACCAAGGCCACCCAGTCCACCACCTATAGAACCTCCAAATCCTTTTGCTCTGCCTATCGCCCCACCGAGCACCGGTAGGGCCAGCTCTGGGGCAGGGCCCAAAGGGCGACCACCCTGCCCCCAAAATTGGGGCCTCACATAGCCCTTATATGAAAACTTTTCAATTTTTTTTAAGTTTAAAATTTGAAAATAATTCTAAAGAGACTCCAAGAGTCTATTAGGCTGCATTTGGTTCGTTGTTTTGAAAATACATTTTAAACTTAGGTTTTGGAAAAAATTTGTAAAGTAGTTTTTTTGAGATTTACAAAAATAATAGTTTGTTTGGATAGCTGTTTTTAGAAAAATTGTTTTTTGATTTGGTTAACAATTTTTTGCTGGAAATTTTTGTCCCTTTTGGAAGAATACATCGCTTCACTTAGATTTTTTTTTTTTGCTTCCATATCCATGCTTCCAAATCCAATCCAAACTTCCCCCCAAATCATGGTTTCTTTCAAACCCTAATCAATTCCCATTCACAAAAAAATACGTGATTTTTTTATCTTTAATGGAAGACATCTCGAAATACTCGTACAGCCTGGCCTACGTGGCTGGCATCCGCCGCCTCGTCTCCTCCCTCCCCCGCCTCCCCAAAGTCGGCGACGTCACCACCAATGGACAATCCATCGTAGCCAAGCTCACCGCCGATGCGCTCTCCATCGTCATCGACTGCGGCAATGCCCTCAATCGCGAAACCCCCCATCCACCTCGTCGTTCATCTTCACGACTCCACCTCCGCCGAGATTGGATGTCGGCGAGCGCGGATTGGTCTTGTAATACCCCGGACGAATATTATGTTGTATTAATTAATATTTTTGAAATTAAAATATTTTAATTAGAAATTACTCGGCTTTACTGATAAAAAGCTATCTGGATATATATACTAGTAAGTATATATATGCATTGCATCAGTTTTGTGCACTTGTACAAAATCTTGAAAAACGCATTTTTGAGAAAAAGTCTGAAAAATCCCCGGCAGATATTAAAAATTATTATTTTATTATTATTTATTTTTTATTTTCAGAATCGAAATATTTTTTGTGGATATCACCCGATTTTGTTAATAAACATTATATATGTATATACACTAGTCAGTATACGACTGTTTTGTATCAAATTGATACTGGAATCTTCCAAGCCAGTAATAAAATTATTTTATTTTATTTCTCAGAATTTAATTATTTTTGTACTGATTTGTTCGTTTTCACGAATGAAAAATATTTGTATATTCATATATATGCACGTATTTGAATCGTGTCGATTCCGTGCGTTTATACAAATCATGTAGTATATGATTTGGGAAATTATATTTTATTTTTTGATCCATCATGATGAGATGGAGGGTTAAGAAGGATTAGGGCTTGATTGCAATAATTATTTACAAAAGAAACATGAATTGTTTTGGACCACAAGTAAAAATGACAAGTGTTCTCATTCTCACCCACACAAACCCTTCACCTCACTTATAAAAACCCTCCCCCTTCACAAAATCCGGCCATTCCCCAAAAGCTAGGGTTAGAAACCTTTTCCCTCGTGTGTGTTCTCATCCCTTCTCAAATCCATCTCATTCCCCATCTCTTCTTTTCTAGTTTTTGACTTTAGTAAAAAGATTGAGAAGAAAGAAAGGAAAAAGAAAGAGAGATTGAAATCAAAAGAAAAGAGAGTAGGAGTTCATGGTTTCTTCAAGGAGGTGTTCTTGAGGAGAAGCAAGAACAAGGAGGAGAATGCGAAGCTAGTCCTTCCAACCGAATTAAAGGTGGAGGTTTCTCATATCATATTCGTTTTAGGTATTATTAGGTTTATTTTGGTTGTATGTTATTGTATTGAACTGGTTTCATATGCATATAAACTAGAGTAAAGGGCATGCAAAGTTAGAAGTGGTAGAACACTAAAATCAAGCTTAAAGAAACGATTTTTATGATTGTAGAGTTGATTTTGGTAGAATTTTGACCCGAAATTTATTGGAGATGTTCTTAGGGGTGTTATTACTATGCTAGAATTTTTGTAGATTTTTCGAAGTAATTTTGATTGGTGAAACGAGCCGTTTCCCCAAAACAACGAGAGTTTCGCCAAAAACAGTGAACTCACTGTTTTGGGGTTAACAGCGACGTATCTTCAAGGGGCTAGAACTTGGGTTTCTTTATGGAATTTGAAGAGCCGACCAACTAGGGAGTTATAGTAGACATCCTCCCCTTTCCGAATTGGCCTATCGGGCTAGATTCCGATAAGCGGAGTAGGAGTTATGGTATTTGGAAGATGCAGCAGCCAGCTTGAGCTGAGTGTGCTTGCTATTTGACTTGTCCTAGATTTTTGAGCCTCTTAATGGATGAATCTACTAGGGAGTTGTAGTAGACGTTCTCCCCTTTCCGAATTGGCCTCTCGGGTTAAATTCCGATAAACGGAGTAGGAGTTATGCCGTTTGCAAAATACAGCAACTAGCTGTCTGACTGAATGCTTACTGTTTCACTCTTCGTAGTTTTTGAATGTTTTACTGGATGAATCTGAGGAGCTGACCAACTAAGGAGTTATAGTAGACATTCTCCCCTTTCCGAATTGGCCTCTCGGGTTAAATTCCGATAAGTGGAGTTGGAGTTATGCCGTTTGCAAAGTACAGCAACTGGCTGTCTTGAATGGATTCTTATTGTTTTGCTTCTTTGAGGTTTTAGAGTATCTTACCTGTAGAATCTGAAGTAGAGACCAACTAGGAAGTTGTAGTAGACATTCTCCCATTTCCGAATTGGCCTCTCGGGCTAGATTCCGATAAGCGGAGTAGGAGTTATGGTATTTGGAAGATGCAGAAGCCAGCTTTGAGCTGAGTGTGCTTGTTGTTTTGACTCTTTGATGTTTTTGAGAGACTTAATGGTTGAATCTGAAGTGGAGACCAACTAGGAAGTTGTAGTAGACATTCTCCCCTTTCCAGATTGGCCTCTCAGGTTAAATTCCGATAAGCGGAGTAGAAGTTATAGTCTTTGAAAGTTTTTAGCTTGGCTGTGTATTTGGTGGGTTGGAATTGTATCTGTCTTGATTCCTTATAGTTTTTTAGTGTCTTACTCGCTGAATCTGAGGGGACGACCAACTAGAGAGTTGTAGTAGACGTTCTCACCTTTCCGAATTACCCTCATGGGTTAGATTCCGATGAGTGGAACAAAAGTTATAGGCTTTCAAAGTTTCAGTTTTCCTTTGTTAAAGCTGTCATTTTCTTACCGTTTGCGTGTGTTCAACGGGTAGGAATTTGGAATTCATTCTGGAATCTGAGAAAGTGGTCAATTGGGAAGTTTTTGTAGATGTTCCCATCTTTTCAAATTGTCCAGTTTCGTTAGATTCCGATAAGTAGAGCAAGAGTTACAAGCTAAAGAAGTTTCTTTTTTTTATTGAAAATCTGTAGTTTGGTAATTGTTTGCGTATGTTTGAGGTCAGAAATTTGGAAATCCTTCTGGAATCTGAGAAAGTGGTCAACTGGAAAGTTTTAATAGATGTTCCCACATTTTCAATTTGTCTAGCTTCATTAGATTCCGACGAGTAGAGAAAAAGTTACAAGCTACAGATGTTTCATCTTTTTATTGAAAATTTATAGTTTGGTAATTGTTTGCGTATGTTCGGGGAAATTCCTGATGAAATCTGAGAAAGTGGTCAACTAGGAAGTTTTAGTAGATGTTCCCACCTTTTCAAATTGCCCAGTTTTGTTAGATTCCGACGAGTAGAGCAAAGTTACAAGCTACGGAAGTTTCATCTTTTTATTGAAAATCGGTAGTTTGGTAACTGTTTGCATATGTTCGAGGGTCAGAAATTTGGAATTCCTTATGAAATCTGAGGAAGTGGTCAACTAGGGAGTTGTAGTAGATGTTCTCACCTTTTCAAATCGTCCAGTTTCCTTAGATTCCGATGAGTAGAGCAAAAGTTACCAGTTTGCAAAGTTTCAGCTTTTTGTTGAAAATCTGCAGTTTGGGTAAACTGTTTGCGTGTGTTTGATGGACCGAATTTTGGATTCCTTACAGAATCTGAAAAAGTGTTCCACTAAAGAGTTGTGGTAGATATTCTTACCTTTCTAAAAAAATATATTGCTATTAAAATCCGATAAGCATAGCACTGGTTGCTTCTAGGCTGTCGGAAGGCTTTTATGTCACTTTTTGGGCTTCTCATTGGTAGAATGTCTATTTTAGATTGTTTGTAGATTCTTCTGTTGCTTCTAAATCTAGAAGATCAAGTTTTGCTAGTAAGCACGTTTGGTTGCTTCTAGGTTGATTACCTCTATGGTTGTTTTTATGTGTGGTTTTGCTCATACGCGGTTCGACTGGCCCGTATGTAGTTGTGGTCTCATACGTAGCTTATTTGGCTCGTATGTATGTTGTTATCACATACGCGGTTCAATTGTCTCGTATGTAGTTGTTGGTCTTATACGTAGCTTATTTGGCTCGTATGTATGTTGTTGTCTCATACGCAGCTCGTCTGGCTCGTATGTAGTTGTTGGTCCCATTCGTAGCTTGTTTGGCTCGTATGTGTTTTTGGTTACTCGTATGTAGCTTCTTAGCTAATACGCAATTTGTTGTGCTCATCTAGGGTGGTATCATTGTCCTAGACCTATCGACCATCAAGATGTGTGTTTACCTTACTTCTAAGGGACTGTGGACGAGTCACTACTTATGTATCGTCGGATCTTAACCGGTATTGGTTAATTGCGGACCGGAGTATGACGAAATCCAAGTTCAGGGGAGTAGCATGCGGATACGTTCGTATTGCCGAGGTCTTGGATCGATAGACCATGAACCAGATCCTTAGGGATTCTGGTAAGTCTAGGTTGAGCAACCTAGTAGAGTTATCTTGCGAAGTCTAAACTTAAGACCTAGTATGTTGTGTTAATACTATTGTTATCCCTAGGATTGTTCAGGGTTGGTGACATTGTTAGGGTAGTAACTTATGGCTATTACTACTTAACCTTTACTTATTATCATTTTTCGTCGAAGGTAAAGAGTTGGTGTTAAAGGTGATACCTTATGATCCGACCTGTCCTATAGGCCGACACTAGGCAGTGTTATTGGGTTGTAACCTTCTTGTCAAAGGAATACGGTCTGTGCCTTCTCACGAGTTGGGAGCACGAGACCCGTATCTCGTTTATTAATTTCTGAAGTGCCTTAATAAGCGGGAGCGATTCCTGTCGGAGCTAGGGGGGATGAAGCCCCCAGAACTCCGTCTTGTCTTGTATCTAAGGGCGAGAAGACATAGACTACAGTCTGGCTAGGGGGCGGCAGGGGATGCTTCGAGCTAACCTGGTAACCAGGAGAAACTCCAAAGATTCGTCAGATATTTGAGTGAGGTCCGGTGCGCTTGGCGGGATTAGACCATTTCAGGGCAACCTCATCAGTCATGTAATATCTTCAGAAACAAGTCGAGTACAAGAGTAGAATTCATGGTCCGGGTTTAAATCCATATATATGAAGAAACGGCTTGATATGAGGCATATGTAATATGGACTGCATACCGTCTCAGAGTCTTGCTTGCATTAGAATAAGAGCATCCTTGCATTAGTAATCTTGCATTATAGTCTAAGTCATAACATACACTGACACATCAAATATATATACACGTTCCTCTTTTCATCAATCTGTTTGCTATAGTTGAGATTCGCTGCTAGTTATCAGCCTTAAAGCGTCAGTATATGTACTGACGTCCCCACTTCTGTATTACATGATTACAAGTACTGGATTGCAGAAGTACAAGTACAGAATTCAGGAAGACTCAAAGTAAGAGAAGTAAGGAGTCGATTTTATTTTAAGTTTTCGCTGAAATCTATGTTGTAATTTCATTTGTAACAATTATTGTAATTTATTCATTGTTGTAATTTGTTTATTGTTGGGGAAGCATACAAGTGAAATACCAAGTATTGTTCTTTATTCATTGTACTCTGATGAAATTTGTTGAAAATTGTAACACTTGGAATTGTAAAGGTATTATTGTAACACTGTTATAATGTATTGCAATTTTGTAACATTCGGACGTGTAATACATTTTTTTTGAATAAAAATTTTTAAATTTTTCTGTTTTTCTGTGTTTTGTGGCTAATTGAAGAAAAAATTTGGCTTATGTCACGGTTTCCCGGTGTATGAAAATCGGGGCGTTACAGGTCTCTTCAGAACACCTATGGCTGGTTCGCCCTTCAGGAGGTTTTTTGGGGGAGAATGAGGAGAGTGAGAAATGTGGGGAAAGAGGAAAGTAGGTTTTGGAGAAGAGGTTTTTACCCTTTTCAAAAAACATATTTATAAAACCAAAGTTTTACAATTTTTTAAAAAAAGTCTTTTGCGAAAACTCGTATCGAAACAATTTTTCACAGTTTTTTTTTCTTTCAAAAAACTGAAAATGGGTTTTAAAAGCATAGACAAACATACTCTCTAAGTCTCCAACGGTAATTGTATTTATGGCATTGGATTGGTAATGGTGATAAATAATTATGGTTCTTGATAATCATAAATGTAAATTAAATAGAATTTAATTATAGCTTATATGACATCATTATTATTTTTTAATATTCAACTTTTATTTTCAAGTGTTTTTCAATTCTAATCTAATTCTCTTATCCTTATTCAAGAAAGAATTCAATCAAATTTAAAGGAAATTCCATAATTCTTTGTCTTTCTCATCGCTGGGCACCCTTTCACATTGCTCCAACAGCCTCCATGATCAACTTTTATTAGGTGTATTCAACTTTTTTATTTATTTATATCATTGTGTTGAAACTATTGTTTGTCATGTTGCCTAGAAAGCAAGAATCCGGATATAGGAAAAGTCAAAAAAGAAAAAAATTAGAATAATTAACTTTATCACAAAAAGGAGCATTAGATAAAATATTGATTATACATGTGACTGTGGCATCTGCTGAAATAAGTTTTTATAAATTAAAAAATGTTAAAATCTTATTTGTGATCGACTATGTCACAAGAGATGTTAAATGAATTAACAATCTTATGTATTGAAAATTATTTGTTGGAAAATATTGATTTGGAAAATATTATTAATGAATTTGCTTCTCAATCTGCGAGAAGAAGCTATTTTAAATGGTGATTGATACTTTTTATTTTGTTGTCATTTTGTTTTGCAGTTGGAAATATTTTGGAGCTGTCAAATATACTTTTGAACTGGTAAATATATTTGTGGTCATTTATTATAATGTTTATATGACAATTTTTTGAATATTTGGAACAATTTTTAAGTTTTCATACCATTTAAGTATTTATATATGACTATATTTCTGGTATAATTTTGGAAATGTAAATTATTTTTATATATTAATGTATTTCAATTACTAAAAGAAATGCCTTATAACTTTTTTTCGCCCCGGACCTCCAAATTGTCAGCATCAGCACTGAGCACCGGAAAACATCCGACAACTCCAGCCCCACCCACAAACCCTCCCACCCCACCGCCATACGTAACGTACACAACAAAGTTCTTCTAGAATTTTTTGCCGTACTAGGCCACTTTTTGAAACTATTTGCGATTTTAGGCCAGTTTCCAAACTATTAGCGTTCTTGGCAGATTTTAGGCCACGTCAGTAGTGGCCGCTATTGGTAATAGCGGGCTTTTCATAGCGACCAACACATTGTACTCCCACACTTGGCAGATTTGGGTGCAGCTGAGGTCACTATTGTCAATAGCGGTCTGTTCTAAACGAGATCGCTATTCCCAATAGCGACCTCGTCTAAAGATACTTCACAATTGTTTGCTCCACCTGAAGTCGCTATTGGGAATAGCGACATCGTTTAGAAGATGCCGCTATTGACAATAGCGACCTTAGTTATACCCAAGTCTGCCAAGTGTGGGAGTACAATGTGTTAGTCGCTATGAAGAGGTCGCTACTTCCAATAGCGGCCGCTGATGACGTAGCCTAAAATCTGTTAAGAATGCTAATAGTTTGGGAACTGACCTAAAATTGTAAATAGTTTCAAAAAGTGGCCTGGTACGGCAAAAATTTCGTTCTTCTGGTCCTTTGCCTCAGCCCTAGGATTGTGAGCTTGCTTCTTAGCCACAACGGTAGTAGTTGTAGTTGCAGCAGTGCTGTGGTCAGGCATTTTCCTAGCAGAAAAGTGAACCACAAAAAGTACTGCAAGTCTGCAACAAGCACTAGTGCAACCAAACACTTGGCCATTTCTCTTGCATGCTAGCTGTTTAGATGATCGAGAAGTGAAGAGAGTTAGGGTTGGTTTAGAGCATCCACTGACGTTTTGTAAACCTATTCTATATTTAGCAATAAGATTTTAACTTTTAGCAACCATCGCTGCTATCGTTATTTATAAAATTTGATAAAGTAATGTATTGGATGGATCTTGTTCATCCATCTAATGTTTTTTTATTTTTTTTTAATTAAAAAATGAATGGACGGAGCTTCATCCTCCGTTCGAGAGTATTAAAAAAAAATCTGAATTTTGTCGGATGGTGCTTCTTACTCCGTCTCTCGTTAAATTTTTTTTTTTCCCTCCGTCTCTCGTTAATTTACAGTTAAAAGATTCTACAGAAACCATTTATTAGAATCCCTTCTTGATTTTCCCCCCTTTTTCTGAGCAGTTGATTCCCTTCTTGAATCTTGTCTGCTATTAATTAGGCATCAGAGAAATTGTGTCTCAAAGATATTTATGAAGCGTGATTGTGAATCCTACCTATTTAATTTGTCACTGTGATTAAGAGTTTCTTCAATAAAGCCTTCTTATTTTGTGTTAGGAGAGTGCGTAGTCACTAGGTCTTCATGCATCAGCAAACACTTTGTCAAATGTGAAACTTGTTGCTATATATGATATCAAGTTACTTTATTTTTGGCTGTTCTTCATGATTCATTTGCTATAACATCGAAGTTACAGAAGTTGGTTCTTAAGAAGGGTTATATGGCAAAGAACTATCATTGCTTTGACTATGTAAGATTAGGCTAGTGTGAATCTGCATTCTATAATTCGTTAAGAATAACATGCTTCATAGTACTGTATAACTTGTTATTATGCTTAACATCATGAAAATCACAATAGCTCAAAATCGTCATAGCTAATTCGAAATAGGGTACTCTTCTACTCTTGCATTGATAGCCTATGCTCTTATTACAAAAGAAAAGGTTACCCATCCAGAGTTTTCTTTCTGCTTGTTTGTTCTTTCAAGAGACTCATGAGAAATAGGATGGCACCTTTCTTTTTTTTTTTATCATAATAGGTTGGCCGAAGCCCTCCTTCTGTTTCATTAAAAAGCTTTTAATAAAACAATACACAAAACTCGGACAATGATGTTCATGCCTCCCACATGGGGGTCATGAAATCCATTCTCCGATCCCAAACTTAGTCTCCCTACCGTATCTGGTAGTGACCTACAGGAATACCCAAAATACATTATCCCCAAATACAGATAACAACCATAATTCTTAACGGAGCTTTACATTGGCCCCACATATAGCCAAAATATAACCTCCTAACCCAAAACACGTCAAAAATCAGCACGTGTTCACTTTCCAAGCTCCCTCGAACTGGTCAGTCATCCCTCTTGTGCTGTGCCTTCCCCTTCATGTGGCTCATCTTGATCGGTTGTAACATCTCTGTACATATCCTTGATCTTCTTAGTGTTTTCTTCACCTGCCGTTTTAGACCAAAATATGATGTTAGCACAGATCTTACTCATGTTGTGGGTGCATGCTGTGTTTGTGAGCTATTCTAAAAATTCTTTTGTTCCTTTCTAACCATAGACCCCAGCATATGGCCGCCACCCCAATATCCCAAATTTCTAAAATGCTATTGTGAATGTGTTTCTCCCTCCATCCCCCCCAGGCGTCAAGTAACGTTTGTGGTCCTGCCCCTGGGCAGCCTATTCTGTTTAAAAAATTCCCCCATACAGGCTTAGCAAAGGTGCATAGCAGCAAAAGATGGTCCACCGTTTCGTTATCCTGATTGCACATAACACAACATCCCGGACCTTGCCACTTTCTCCTAGCTAAGTTATCCCGTGTTAGAATCGCATTTCTACAGGCCAACCAACTGAAGGTCCTCACTTTTAGAGGAACTTTTGCCTTCCAGACTGGATCGTGAACTCTAACTCCCCCGTCGTTCAGCCTTTTGTAGGCCGAATTTACCGAAGAGATTCTCCCTTTTTCTGCCTCCCATTTAACTTTGTCTTCCTGGTCATTGCCGGTTGGTTTCCAATCCTGTAAGAACACAATAATTTCCTGTTTTTGTCTTCTTGCCTCGGCGGTTAATCTTCCCGTGATTCTCGGTCTCCACTCCTCATTTCTCCAGTTACTAGCTACCCAGTCGTATTTATCCGTAGCAAATTTGTAAGCCTCCGGGAATTTTCTATTTAAGTTAATCGGCCCGCACCATTTGTCCTTCCAGAAGCATGTGGTCGCTCCATTACCAATAGAGAATGAAACCCCCGAGATGAAAATATCCTTAGCACGATTGATTCCTCGCCAGAATCCAGAGGCTGAGTCCTTGTTTTTCTGATTCCGGTGCATGCATCCGTTCTTTAGGTAGGCCGCCTTTATGAGAAGACCCCATTTTGTCTTAGTCTTATGTTTAACTTTCCACCACCATTTGCAAAGTAAGGCTTTGTTCATTTGACGAATATTGACCACTCCCAATCCCCCATGTTCTTTTCGTCTGCAGAAAATGGCCCATCTAATTAAAGCATACCCTCTCCCTTCCCCATCCCCATGCCAGAGAAACCGTCTTCTGAGTCTGTCAATTCTGTTGGATACCCATACCGGTATTTCGTAAAAGGACATATAGTAGAGTGGTATAGAGCTGACCACCGAATTTAGCAAGATAAGTCGTCCCCCAAAGGACAATATTTTACCTTTCCACCCCTCTAATCTGCAAGCAATTTTGTCTATCAGGCCATTCCAGTCTACTCTCCTAATTTTGCCCGTACCGATCGGTAGGCCCAAGTACGTAATTGGTAAATTCTTGATCGGGCAGTTCAAAATATTGGCAATTGTGTTCCCCCCTCCCCTGTGTCTCCTAAGAATGTGATAGAGCTTTTGTGAAAGTTGACCTTAAGCCCCGACCAGTCTTCGAATAAGTACAGCCCCCACTTCAACAAAGTTGCCTGTGCAATATCGCATTCCCCGAAAATTAAGGTGTCATCTGCATACTGAACGTTCATGACAGCAGAGATGCCCCTTCGCATACCCAGACCATTAATCAATCCCGCTTCTCTGTAAGCATTTAGCATCCGATGAAGCCCATCTTCCACCAGAGTGAATAGCAGTGGTGATAGCGGGTCTCCCTGTCTAAGCCCTCGCCTGCATCTTATTTCCTTCCCCGGGTTCCCGTTAACCAGTATATTGACCTTGGATGTAGTTAACCAACTCTGTATCCAACCAATCCACCTATTTCCGAACCCTCTTCTTTCCAGAATCTCCAATAAGCATTTCCATTCCACCTTGTCATATGCCTTCTCAAAATCTAGCTTCAGCATGAACCCTGCTTTCTTACGTCTCTTCGTATCTTGTATGACTTCCTGAACCAAAGCCACCCCTTCTAATATATCCCTCCCAGTAATAAATCCCGTTTGATAATTCTCAATAATGTCCCCGATGATCCTTCCCAATCTGTTAGCAAGAACTTTCGTTATAATTTTGACTGAGCAATTGATCAAGCTGATAGGCCTGAAGTCGCTAACCTCCCTCGCCACCTGTTTTTTCGGGATGAGGCATACATATGCGTAGTTGAGTCTCTCCAGGTTCAAGCTCCCGTCATAGAACGCACACATGATATCCATGATGTCTATTTTGACAAAGTCCCAATACTGTCTGTAGAATAGCATAGGAAACTCATCTGGACCTGATGCCTTATCCTGTCCCATCCCCCACACTGCTGCCTTCACCTCCTCCATTGTGAATGGATTTTGCAGAGCATCCACTCTACGCTGTGTTTCACCTTGCAAATCCTCCCAGAGGTTGTCATTGGATACACTTTGACCATCTCTGTGTTGCCCAAATAGCTCTTTGAACTTTTCATGAACATTTGTTCGTCAGAGACAGAGTTACCATCGATATCCAAAGAATGTATGTAGTTTTTTCTACGTCTCATGCTAGCGATCTTGTGGAAGTATAATAGGATGGCACCTTTCGTTTTTATACTAATTGATCAACTGAAGAAAAGAGGAAGTAGCCTAGTTTGCGAAGGTGGGCTGAGATTTGGTGTGCAGGTTTGAAGTTTTTGAAAGAAAGAGTAAACAATTTATATTTAGTTTCATATTTTCTGTGTAGTCCTTGCCTTTCACATTTGAAACAGTTGACTCTTTGAGCCATATGATCCCTCAATCAATCGTAATAATTGTGAACCATTTCAAAAGTATTAATTCGAGCTTCCAAATCCAGTGAGCATGCTGAATGAAATGATACTTGCATTGAAGTTCAATATTAAAATCAAAATAGTTAGAGGTGTGCTTCATTTTTAATCAATTGCATTATAGGTTTTATTTTTTTTTAATGTATGCCATTTTTCGAAACTATTTGCAGAAAGAAGACAGTTGCCAAACTGTTTGCACTTGGGGACTCAATAACTAGACTCGTGTGCCCAACGGTGAGCTTAGTTATTTTGTACTCGCCGTTGGGACACGGCGAGTGTAGTTTTTTTGTGTGAGAAACTCGCCGTTCCCAAAGACAAGTTTAGTTCAAAATTTTCAAACAAGGCTCGCTATTTCCAACGGCGAGGAGATATATTCTGGACTCACTATTGGGAATAATGAGTTTAGTTTAAAAATATTTTGTATGGAGTTTTTTTTTTCTTCCGAAAATTCACTAAATCCAATAGAGAGTTCCACTTTCTATGAAATTTCATATATCTGCGTCGTTCTCAACGAGTCTAGTATAAAGAACCTCGCCGTTGAGAATGACGAGTCTTGTTTGATAATTTTGAACTAAACTTGCTGATCCCAACAGCGAGTCTAGTATAAAGAACCTCGCCGTTCTCAACAACGAGTTTCTCCCAAAAAAAAAAAACTAGACCTGCCGCTCCCAACGGCGAGCATAAAATAACTAAACTCACCGTTGGGAGCGGCATGTCTAGTTGTTGAGTCCCGGAATGCAAATAGTTTGACAACTGCTCTCTTTCTGCAAATTGTTTCAAAAAATGACATATATTGAAAAACATTCTGCATTATAAGAAGAGTTACTCCTATTACTAATAAGCATTTGTCCTCATTATGTTTCTTAGGTGAACTCCTATATAATGTTATTTAATTGTTCATCCTGCCTCTCCAATATGCTTCAATTCCTTGATTAGGAAATTTCAACAACTTTTGTATATATGGTTAATTTTCGTTTGAGTTGAATTATTTGTTTTGGATCCAACTATCCAGAATCCTCTAATAATACTGCTCATGCACAAGGTTTCTTATGTTCAGTCCAAAGGATTTGCAAAGTTGTTTTTGCGAAGTTGTTTTTTGCAACTAATCATTTAGTGTCATTTATATACCAATTAAGAACAATTTTGAGTGGACAAGAAAATTCCTGCATGTTGTTTAATTAAGTCCTCAATTCAGTTTTTATTGACTGGTGCAAGTCAAAGGGAAAAAAATTCCGCATGTATGTTATTTAGTAGGAAACATTTCTGAGCTGAGGAAAGACAGTAGAAGCTGGTTACTGGTAGGCCTGGAATTCTATAGAAATATAATTTGCATTGCAATCATTAGAACTCTTTCCAAGATATACTTGCATCTGATTTTCCATTATATGACCAGGTAAGCAGAACCTAAAACATGCATTAGCTTGCTTTTTTCTCATTTGGTTCTATTATTCAGTTTCTTACTCATCCTCCTCTCCTGTGAAGTTCTTATTCATTATTCGTGACCATGAAAATGTATTCAAACCTGAGCTATACATTTTTTACATAATAATTGGAGCTTGATGTCCTTTTTTGCCCCTTTGACTTGAAGGATGAAACTATTTCCAGAATTGAAGAGAGGATTGCCGCATGGACATTTCTTCCAGTTGGTAACTTCTTTACTTTGCATCGCTCTTTCTCTAACCTTTTGTTTATAGTCTTCTAACCCTTTGTCCCTGAAACAGAAAATGCTGAGGCCATGCAGGTACTGCACTATGAGAATGGTCAGAAGTACGAGCCACATTACGATAAAACTAATCAGCAACTTGGTGGGCATCGGATTGCCACAGTCCTTATGTACCTGTCTAATGTCGAGAAGGGTGGAAAGACCATTTTTCCAAATTCAGAGGTAACAGGTCCTTAATTTATTTCATTTAAAAAAAAAACTAAGAGTCTGTAATTGTATATGTTTTATGCTTTGTTTTTAGGGTAGACTTTGGCAACCAAAAGATGACACCTGGTCCGATTGTGCAGAAAATGGCTATGCAGCTTTACTATTTTATTCTTATTATTTATTTTTATTTTATCTTATTTTATTTTGAAAATGGTGTAATCTTCCATTGAGAACATTTTTTGGTTTCTTAATATTTGTACTTAGGGGCAGGATCAACCATTATTAGTACTTTCTCTATCAATTGACTGGGTTTCATTTGCAGTGAAACCTCGGAAGGGTGATGCCTTGCTATTCTTTAACCTCCACCCTAATGCAACAACAAATCCTGATAGTTTGCACGGAAGCTGCTCAGTGATAGAAGGTGAGAAGTGGTCTGCAACAAAATGGATTCATGTGAGATCATTTGACCGGCCAATAAAGCTGGATGGATCAGACAGTTGCACGGACGAGAACGAGCTCTGCACCGGTTGGTCTGCTCTTGGAGAATGCAAAAAGAACCCTCATTATATGGTGGGGTCAACAAGCTCACCTGGGTTCTGTAGGAAGAGCTGTAAGGTTTGTGAATCATGATGTCCTTTTTTGGTTCGTATTCTTGATGTAAGTTGCCTCGCGATAATTAGATGTACATAACATTTTAGTGAGAAAATTAGTTAGAGATGATATGGTGACGGAAAGTCCAATAAGTGGTTTTAACGGCTGAATTACGAATATGTGTTGTTGTCTTGTAAAAGTGATACTGTCCAAATATCGGAAATCTAAAGAGAAGATTCATGTCATTTTAAGTGATACTCTTAAAATTGAGAAATTAGCCGTCAATGTCGAGGCGGCTAATTTCTTGAAAGAGACACCGATTGAGAAATGGGCACTTTATGCAGATGAAGGTCGAAGATACAGCATAATGACTACGAACCTATCAGAAGTCTTCAGTTCAGTCTTGATCGCTACAATTGCATATGATATACTCCATTTTCCATGTACTTGATATAGGGAATGAATAGCTGAACATGGAAGGTGTTATACAGGGCTGGATTCAAACATTTACCTTTACTTGGTGAATGCGGATTCTTTGTTCTCTTCTAAGTCTCTCATCTCTTGAAATTTGACGATATTTACTCTACATAGGGTGATTAGTTGCAAAGGCATGGTAAGGGTTTGAGAGGAATTACATTTCATTGTGTACGTGGTAACACTGATCTGGTGCAAATTAGTTGTTAATCATCTTTCAGTTCTTCCTACTCTACAGGCAATACAAAATTTAGTTGACCGAGGCATCTAAAAAACCTGAAGTTATTTTCTTTTAATACACCCACAATCTTAAGTTTCGATAATTGAGTCTTAATGTTGGAAAAACTTGTGTTACCCAAAGTTAGTTCTACTGTCAGCCAGTCCACTTTATATAATCAACCACTTAATGTATGAAGTAATCTGCTATCATGTCTCGTTATGACCTCATCCTGGTTTAATACTTGATATGAATCACTATTGGTAAAAGAGTACATAAAGTTACATGTGGAAGCGGTTGCAATTCATATGCAAGATTCCCCTTATTTGCAACAAGTTTGCAACTTGTACCATAAATCAAGGAAATCTTGCAATTTGAATTGCAACCACATCCACATACAAATCTATTTACTCCTTACCAAACACCTTAAATCTCTCTCAGATTGCTCCTAGGAGCTAGTCCAACTTCTATTGGAAGTTGTCTTTAGCAAAGAACATCTTCAGCTGCTGGAAGTAAACAAGAGAGGAACAAGTAAGATATTAAATGTCCAATATTGCACGTGAATGCTTTAGCTCAACACATCCAAGTCACCTGAATAGAGAAATATGCCTGTTTATTGTAAATTTACAGTTAAAAGATTCTACAGAAACCATTTATTAGAATCCCTTCTTGATTTTTTCCCCTTTTTCTGAGCAGTTGATTCCCTTCTTGAATCTTGTCTGCTATTAATTAGGCCTCAGAGAAATTCTGTCTCAAAGATATTTATGAAGCTTGATTGTGAATCGTACCTATTTAATTTGTCACTGTGATTAAGAGTTTCTTCAATAAAGCCTTCTTATTGTGTTAGGAGAGTGTGTAGTCACTAGGTCTTCATGCATCAGCAAACACTTTGTCAAATGTGGAACTTGTTGCTATATATGATATCAAGTTACTTTATTCTTGGCTGTTCTTCATGATTCATTTGCCATAACATCGAAGTTACAGAAGTTGGTTCTTAAGAAGGGTTATGTGGCAAAGAATTATCATTGCTTTGACTATGTAAGATTAGGCTAGTGTGAATCTGCATTCTATAATTCGTTAAGAATAACATGCTTCATAGTACTGTATAACTTGTTATTATGCTTAACATCATGAAAATCACAATAGCTCAAAATTGTCATAGCTAATTCGAAATAGGGTACTCTGCTACTCTTGCATTGATAGCCTATGCTCTTATTACAAAAGAAAGGTTACCCATCCAGAGTTTTCTTTCTGCGTGTTTGTTCTTTCAAGAGACTCACGAGAAATAGGATGGCACCTTTCGTTTTTATACTAATTGATCAACAGAAGAAAAGAGGAAGTAGCCTAGTTTGCGAAGGTGGGCTGAGATTTGGTGTGCAGGTTTGAAGTTTTTGAAAGAAAGAGTAAACGATTGATATTTAGTTTCATATTTTCTGTGTAGTCCTTGCCTTTCACATTTGAAACAGTTGACTCTTTGAGCCATATGATCCCTCAATCAATCGTAATAATTGTGAACCATTTCAAAAGTATTAATTCGAGCTTCCAAATCCAGTGAGCATGCTGAATGAAATGAGACTTGCATTGAAGTTCAATATTAAAATCAAAATAGTTAGAGGTGTGCTTCATTTTTAATCAATTGCATTATAATTTTTTTTTTTTAATGTATGCCATTTTTCGAAACTATTTGCAGAAAGAGGACAGTTGCCAAACTATTTGCACTTGGGACTCAACAACTAGACTCGCGTTCCCAACGTTGAGCTTAGTTATTTTGTACTCGCCGTTGGGACACGGCGAGTGTAGTTTTTTTGTGTGAGAAACTTGCCGTTCCCAACGGCAAGTTTAGTTCAAAATTTTTAAACATGGCTCGCTATTTCCAACGGCGAGGAGATATATACTGGACTCACTATTGGGAATAATGAGTTTAGTTCAAAAATATTTTGTATGGAGTTTTTTTTTCTTCCGAAAATTCACTGTCCAATAGAGAGTTCCACTTTCTATGAAATTTTGATATATCCGCGTCGTTCTCAACGAGTCTAGTATAAAAAACCTCGCCGTTGAGAATGACGAGTCTTGTTTGATAATTTTGAACTAAAGTCGCTGTTCCCAACAGCGAGTCTAGTATAAAGAACCTCGCCGTCCCCAACCGCGAGTTTCTTCAAAAAAAAAAAAAAAAACTAGGCCTGCCGCTCTCAACGGCGAGCACAAAATAACTAAACTCGCCGTTAGGAACGGCATGTCTAGTTGTTGAGTCCCGGAACGCAAATAGTTTGACAACTGCCCTCGTTCTGCAAATAATTTTGAAAAATGGCATATATTGAAAAACATTCTGCATTATAAGAAGAGTTACTCCTATTACTAATAAGCATTTGTCCTCATTATGTTTCTTAGGTGAACTCTTATATAATGTTATTTAATTGTTCAGCCTGCCTCGCCAATATGCTTCAATTCCTTGACTGGGAAATTTCAACAACTTTTGTATATATGGCTAATTTTCGTTTGAGTTGAATTATTTGTTTTGGATCCAACTATCCATAATCTATACAATAAAATACAAAGAAAGCCATCAAGTGGCTCTCCTTCAATTCCTTTAAAAAATAAAGGCCCAGATCTAATCTTACAAAACACATTTTCCCCCCAAAACTAAAATTCAAATTCCCCCCCCCAAAACAACTCATTTATTTATTTAATTCTCTCTCTCTCTCTCTCTCTCTCTCTCTCTCTCTCTCTCTCTCTCTCTCTATATATATATATATATATATATATATATATATATATGGGTAAAAGGGATATGAGCAACTTGCTCATTTAGTAAATGAGCAATTGATTATGTGGCATGCATGTGATACATTGGACAACTAACCCTTTTAAGGATTTTCCAATCACATGTATGCCACATCATCAATTGCTTATTTACTAAATGAGCAAATTGCTCATACCCCTTTTTCCCTATATATATATATATGTGGAAATTTATAATTATTTTTCACCAGATACTAATGGAAACATGGACTTTTATTTACAACTAATTATTATCATACTATTCAAACTTCAGCTACATAATTGTTGATTTACTATTTACAAGGCTTTTCATATGCTGTATCGTTCTGAAAATGTGCCGTAGGCACGTGGTCACGGGCAAATCTAATCCTCTAATAATACTGCTCATGCACAAGGTTTATTAATTATGTTTAGTCTAAAGGATTTGCAAAGTTGTTTTTGCGAAGTTGTTTTTTGCAACTAATCATTTAGTGTCATTTATATACCAATTAAGAACAATTTTTAGTGGACGGGAAAATTCCTGCATGTTGTTTAATTAAGTCCTCAATTCAGTTTTTATTGACTGGTGCAAGTCAAAGGGAAAAAAATCTCCGCATGTATGTTATTTAGTAGGAAACATTTCTGAGCTGAGGAAAGACAGTAGTAGTTGGTAGGCCTGGAATTCTATAGAAATATAATTTGCATTGCAATCATTAGAACTCTTTCCAAGATATACTTGCATCTGATTTTCCATTATATGACCAGGTAAGCAGAACCTAAAACATGCATTAGCTTGCTTTTTTCTCATTTGGTTCTATTATTCAGTTTCTTACTCATCCTCCTCTCCTGTGAAGTTCTTATTCATTATTCGTGACCATGAAAATGTATTCAAACCTGAGCTATACATTTTTTACATAATAATTGGAGCTTGATGTCCTTTTTTGCCCCTTTGACTTGAAGGATGAAACTATTTCAAGAATTGAAGAGAGGATTGCCGCATGGACATTTCTTCCAGTTGGTAACTTCTTTACTTTGCATCGCTCTTTCTCTAACCTTTTGTTTATAGTCTTCTAACCCTTTGTCCCTGAAACAGAAAATGCTGAGGCCATGCTGGTACTGCACTATGAGAATGGTCAGAAGTACGAGCCACTTTACGATTATTTTCACGATAAAACTAATCAGCAACTTGGCGGGCATCGGATTGCCACAGTCCTTCTGTACATGTCTAATGTCTAGAAGAGTCGAAAGACCATTTTTCCAAAGAGGTAACAGGTCTCTAATTTATTTCATTTATAAAAAAAAACTAAGAGTATGTAATTGTAAATGTTTTATGCTTTGTTTTTAGGGTAGACTTTCGCAACCAAAAGATGACACCTGGTCCGATTGTGCAGAAAATGGCTATGCAGGTATACTATTTTATTCTTATTATTTATTTTTATTTTATCTTATTTTTATTTTGAAAATGGTGTAATCTTCCGTTGAGAACATTTTTTGGTTTATTAATATTAGTACTTAGGGGCAGGATCAACCATTATTAGTACTTTCTCTATCAATTGACTGGGTTTCATTTGCAGTGAAACCTCGGAAGGGTGATGCCTTGCTATTCTTTAACTTCCACCCTAATGCAACAACAAATCCTGATAGTTTGCACGGAAGCTGCCCAGTGATAGAAGGTGAGAAGTGGTCTGCAACGAAATGGATTCATGTGAGATCATTTGACCGGCCAATAAAGCTGGATGGATCAGACGGTTGCACGGACGAGAACGAGTTCTGCACCGGTTGGTCTGCTCTTGGAGAATGCAAAAAGAACCCTCATTATATGGTGGGGTCAACAAGCTCACCTGGGTTCTGTCGGAAGAGCTGTAAGGTTTGTGAATCATGATGTCCTTTTTGGTTCGTATTCTTGATGTAAGTTGCCTCGCGATAATTAGATGTACATAACATTTTAGTGAGAAAATTAGTTAGAGATGATATGGTGACTGAAAGTCCGATAAGTGGTTTTAACGGCTGAATTACGAATATGTGTTGTTGTCTTGTAAAAGTGATACTGTCCAAATATCGGAAATCTAAAGAGAAGATTCATGTCATTTTAAGTGATACTCTTCGGAAAAATTTAACCAGCTGATATGAAACATGAGGGGAATTCTCTCTGCATTCTTGTTATTAATTAGATAAGTGAGATTGTTTATGTGCCCTATTTTGAAATCAGCTTCTTTTATTCAGCATTCATTTCATAATTTCGATATTGTTTAAGTTAGTTTTGTCGGGGGAAATAATTATTTCGACAATCTTAAAACTACACATTCAGATATATGAACAAAATAAGTTTCAAAATTGAGATACAACAACTTTCCTTTCATTTTCTAGATCAGGCAGTACAATGCATCAGATCAGAATCTTAGAACCAGTTTTACAATTTCTACAATACTTGTCTTGTTCTCGGAACGGTTACATATTCTTTATTGCCATACCCAAACAAACTTGCATCACTCAAATAAATAACTCTACACCAACATTACTACGAGCAAGTTTTCACTTCATAATGTTGTTAGCACCCCATGATTTTGTTGGCCACTATCTTCATCTTTGGCTTCTCCACGACCGTTCCATCGTTTCCGGCCAAAGCCCTGTACTTATCCTTCCTCGTAAAGCTCGTGCATTCATACGACAGGCTTGCAGCAATCATTCTCTGTATGTAGTTGGCAACCTCGTGGCTTGATTTCCCGGCGGCACTGCAACTCAACTCTTTCGGCAACTTGTTCAGGAAGGTCACCTCATAAGCTGGACTCGGGTTCATAAAGAAGTAAAATGGGTCCATCCCCTTCCACCCTCTTGCCGTCGTCCCATGAAACATCCCCATCCGGTTCGCCATCGCCACAGGAACAATCTCGTCTGTGAGTTCTGCAAAAAGTGCTGAGAATCGGAGCAAAAACGGTTCACGGCAAGTTGTCCCTTCGGGGCATATTACGAGGTCACCTTCTTCTAGAAGCTTCTTGATCATGGCCGCGTCTTTTGTGCGGTCACGGTTGAGGCGGACGGTCTTGATGGGGGAGATGAATTCGGAGAGGCGGGAGACGGAGTAGGTGACAGCGGCAATGGGGCGGCCGAGGGCGGTGGAGAGGAAGATGGGGTCGAGGAGGGTGCGGTGGGAGCAGATGAACAGAACTCCAGACTGTCCCGATGATTTGTGGGCTGGGGGAGGGGGGTCGCCGTTGACAATTACACGAACGCCAAGAGCCCAGAAGGCATAATAGACGAAACGCATGGGGAGGAGGGCGCCTGCCGCAATGCGGAGGCAGGCGAGGAGGAAGCCCACAGGGATCCATAGGATAATGAGGAGGGCAAGGAGGGGGCTTGGCTTCTGGACTAGGCGCCCGTCGTGGAACACAATGGGCTTAGGAAGTTGCTCACGTCCAACTGGCTCCAGTTTGGAGTTCGCAGGAACCAAGTAACCTTCCTGCATCACCAAACATACTAGTATTTAACACGTGTGATGCTCGTTTCAATTAATATATAGTTTTTAAAGTAATATAATATAGCACATGTTAATAAATATATATATTTTAAAGTAATATAAAGAGTATACTGAGAGAGTTTGAGTTATATGTATAATGCACGTAAGTTGATAGATTTAAATAAAGTGTATAATAGAAGAGTTGGAGTTATACGTGCAATGCACGTAAGGTGGTAGATTTACAAATGACACTAATACCTTCTCTCATTATAATATTAGAGATATAGTCAATAATTAATAATAATACAACAGTGCAAAAATTGTGCCAAATTAGACAACGAACTAAAAACAAATTCTTTTTTCGTAGCACATTCAAATATTGATAGTTCATACATACCCAATGTATGAAAAACTTCCCTCCATTTATAAAAAAAAAGCATTAATAATTAATTAAGAGCAACTTTGAAATTTGATTCTCAGGTGGTCACCTGAAGTCTGTATCTTATAAACTACTAATAATAGCAACTATTTTAACAAACAGTCAAACCTGGCACAGTCCCATGAAGGGAAAATCAGTCTTCCGGTCGCCTAACCCGATCTCTGGTGATTCATCGCCGAACTCCTTTCTCAGGGCTGCCGCCTTGTTGTGGCCCACAAGAACCCCCGGCCCGGTAAGAAACCCAGTAGCGCGTCCTCTGTATGTTGAAATCTCACTTCCAATAACCAAATCAGTTCCCAAGTACTCCTGCAGGAAAGGCTCCACCATTATCCTCGGATTCGCAGTCAGAACGCAGCGTTTTCCGCAGGCCGAGAACACCCGCCACGACTCCGGATTCAAATCCATGGAGTAGAACTTCGGCAGGACAGCACGTGCAACGGACTTAATATCAGACACTTTCATGCCTGAAAAGGTAGTAAACACAAGCACCTTGATACCAGCTGATTCGGAAACTAGGTAGTATAACAACCCTGCAAGCGGAGATAGTAGTAGCAGGAAAAGAAGTCGTAAAATTCCTCCGACTTCAAAAGCGATTAGCGCAAAATAAGGGAAGGAGCTATGCCCGATAAGCAACGTGCCATCGAGATCAGCCACCACAGTGTGCTTTTCCCGGCCGTCTAGCGAGCAATTTGCGACGGCCGGAAACGGTTCGGATTCCGACTGGATTGTCATTGTCTGAACTATCTATGTATCTATGTATCTATCTATCTATATTTTGGTTCAAACTTGAAGTAATTTTTGAAGGAGTAGGTGGTATATATAGAATAATGGTGACAAGATTGATAGGTGAGGAGTAGAATGAGACAACAATTTACGTGGTTAACTGAGGAGAGTTTGTAATTGGGGAATGAGAAGAGTAATAATAAATGCAGGATATGAACATTGGATTGAACGGTCTGAAAAGGAATTGGATGGCATCATCCTTAGTTCTTACCGCCCCATTTTGTAATATGAATATAATGTTTTTTTTAAAATCAAATAAATTTACAGAGGAAAACAAGTATTGGTCTATCATCTTATCGCTCTTACTGGTACAGAACGGTTCAGTTTATAATCAGTATTTGAACATCCAACCTCTCTATTACTTAGGTAACAAACTAGCCAATAACCCACAGTACATAGCACCTATGAAATGTTTGTGTAAAGGCCAGACTTTATACTTTTTTCATAATTTTAGAAACACCCTATACTTCATGATCTCCCTATGTGTGTGTGTGTACGTTGGGGCCACAATACGGAAAGATCAAATACGATATATATAAAAAAAAATAGATTTTTTTCCAAAACTGTCCCACTTTTTGAAAGTTTCTACCAAACTGCTCTATTTTTTTTTAAAATTCGCAAAACGCCCTACTCGCTTTCTGAAAAAGCGAGTTTGGCTAAATCCTCATCGTTTTTTCAGAAAGCGAGTCTGAGGTTGGGTTTTGCACCTACCCACACTCATTTTCTCAAAAAGCGAGGGAATTTATCCCACACTCGTTTTTTGAAAAAGCGAGTGTCAATTGGGTCTTTAACCCCAAACTCGAAATCAGATCTCACTTCTCTCTTTAATTCTCTATCTTCCTCTTCCTCTTCTAATCCTGAAACCCTAACCCATCTCTCATCTCATTTTCGTCAATTAACCACAAAAATTCATCGATTAACCCATAAATTTGCTCTGAAAATCCTAAACCCATCTTTCGAAAGATCCAAATTTTGGAATTTTGATAAACTTGAAGAGGATAGCAACTTCAATTCTTCTACCCAAATATCTACGGCTATATCCTTTCGAATAAGCTTATGAAGGTATGATGCATATTGGCCTATTATTTTGTTCATCTTCATAGGTTTTGTTTTTGGGTAGATAATAACTCGTATATTCGTATGAATATACGTAGGTATGGATTACGATATTCCTATTTAGTTATACTTTGATGGTGAAATAATTAGTGATCCAAAGATTGGTTGTTGTTATAGTGCGGTGGATCCTGAAATAGTTTGGGCACATCGTACCATTACATTGGCAGAATTAGTTGAGAAAATTTATGAAGTTACTAATTGGGATAGGGATCAATGGAATGTGAAAATTTTAGCTCGATACGCAGCAGGAAAAGGAGATGGTCAATATTTTATGACAGTGCCCGTTTCTACTGATAAAGCTATGAAGTCAATGATTGCTAGGACACTTGATCTCAGTTGTACTTGATCTGCATTAGAGTTATATATTCAGCAAATCCAAATTTTGAATGCTCAGCCACATGATATTCCTAGTTCAAGCTTCGTACAGGTAGTACCGATACAGCAGATGAGGTCCAATCCCGTTCAAACTTCACAAGCAATCCTACTGTCCCCACAAGAAGACACCTTCACAAATACAAAAAACTCGGATTCTACAGAAGTTGAGTTGCCACATCAACCTAGTCCGGTTCATGACTATGTTCCAAATGACACTTTATTTGAATTATTTCAAAATGCTACCATTAACAACGACTTATTAGACGATGATGAAGAAGAGGAAGAAACAGACGATGAAGTTGATGTGAGTGTAGAAAATGATGATGGGGACGAAGATGATGATGTAGCAAATGTGAATCCTATGAACAACAGTTCTAATGAAGTGAAAGCTACTGATAGCTATACCAATGTTAACGCTCATGTTACTGAGGAAATGACACAAGGTGCTAGAGTACATCAAGTTCCACAAGAGTCGTCTGGTTCATCCAATGTAGACGAATTGTACATTGGATAGGAGTTTGTAAGTAATGAGTCGATTCAGCAGGCTGTGAAGCTGTATTCTATTAAGAAATATCGTGAATTCGTCACATTGAAATCTTCACCGTCACTGTACACTGTTAAATGTAAAATGTGTTACGCCCCGCTTCCCAAAAATATGGAATGCAAGCACGTGATACGGCCCAGCGAATGACTTACGCCATCCATAGGCTGTTATCGATCCAACTCAATAATATAAACAAGAAGTAAAACAACCACACATGCAATGAAAGGATAATCACATAAATAACAACATTGGAATTTAAGCATAAAAATAACCAACATAAAAATAACCCAACATCTGGAGTTTAACAAACAACATTCGGGTCAAAGCCTACAATACAAAGAAACAACATTTGTTCAATTTATTAAAGTTCTCAAATAAAGCAACATTTATTTAAGCATGTTGACGCTGAATCTGGTGTGAGGGCAATAGATAGAATTTGTGAATTCTTGAGAAAATGAACGCGGCAAACCTGTTGACCTTCACCAAATTGTTGACCAGTTTCTTGCTGCTGCCGTGGACCTGCAAAATGTGCGATACACCGGGATGGATCCCGGCGATGCACCCTCCGACGCTCTTGTCAGTAATCAGAATGATTAAGAAAGAGCTTTAACTGGAAAAAGATTCATTACCTTCTTATGGTGGGGGAGAGGGGTTTTTATAGTCGCCTTAGGGATCTGTTTCGAGATAAGAACATATTTCTACTTTCTGGTGTGAACGGATAAAAGCGGTTAAGACCACTTCTTAAGGATAATTATGAATCTGAATTCTTTTTTATCCTTCTGAACTGGTTTGTAACGGGTTGGGATCCGTACCCAGTAAGATAGATCCGTTTATGGATTATTGGGATTTGAAGAAAAACCCAGTCCCCATTTCAGACCCGTTTGTAGGTGAAATTACCGTTTTACCCATGAGCTTTAAGATTCGCATCCGATTTGAACGATCCCGATTTAATCTCATTTTTAGCCATATCAAAGCAACAAAGCAAAACATCTCCTTCACCAATGTTGATCCTGTAGCGCCCCGAATTTCTAATATAAAACTTAGAAAATACGTGGCACATTCCCAGCGATCCACTTCAATGTAACAATATACATAGCCCAAAAACTCAATTCATTTTATTCCAAATTCTGATTACAATAATCTTTTTTCAAATGCAGCGGAAATACAAACACTTTGAATTACAACATTCTTTTACAACACTCCTCTTTACAAAATTACACAAGGCTCTATTATATCACTCATAATCTCTAAAACTAACCCAAGCGTCCAAGCCTCCAACCCTAAGCAACTACCTGCAACACATGAGGCTAGAGTTGAACCCTAACCCCCAAACTAAAGGAGTCAGCCATAACTGGTGTGAGTGATATAAACAACAAACATAAATAATAAACATAAATTCTCAAGCAACATGTAATGAACAAAATACATAAACTGAACATGTAATGTGAAACAAGAAATGATAGGCCAGTACATGCGTGAAACCAAGTCGAGAACAATACCATCGATCAGATATCCTTCAATCAATCACTCTCAACAAGTACAGCTCAACTGCACTGTACAATCGACTGTATAATGCACCAGTCGACTGATCTGAACCAACAGTAATCCTCACAACCTAGCATATACCCGACTGTCAACAAATCTCAATACCTCAGTACATGTCCAACGATCAATCACTAACAATACCATATACGACTAATCCCACTACTGTGATGGGAAACAAGATTCAGAATACTTCACGAATAGGCGTCACCGCCCTCGACGCGCAAGCATCAGGTAGGATGGCTCAAGAATAACATCAACAACAACTACCACAAAAACCGGAGAATCATCTCCCTGCTATGTATTCCACGAATAGGCCTTCAAGACCCTCGACGTGCAAATACACCCGATACATTTCGTGAATAGGTCTGCCGACCCTCGACACGCAAACGCATCCTGCATGCTCCGTAAATAGGCCCTTAGACCCTCGACACGCGAACATCTAAATATTATGTACCCCACGAATAGGCCTTCAAGACCCTCGACATGCAGATACACCCGATACATTCCGTGAATAGGTCTGCCGACCCTCGACACACAAATGCACCCTGCATGCTCCGTGAATAGGCCCTTAGACCCTCGACACGCGAACATCTAAATAACTCAAAACAACAACTAACCAAGACCCTTCAGGCCTATCTCAATAAATCTCAATAGAACCAAAACTCACTGATTCATCGTCAAACGATCAAAGGAGAAATCTCTCCTCTCAACAAATCTCAAGATTATAGAAAACCCATCAGTACCAGTCGACTTATTAGGTAGTAAGTCGACTGTCCCGAATCAGAAGACCAGTCGACTGACCATAGTCCAAGTCGACTGTCCCGAACAATTCTCAAATGACTGAAAATATAGTGGTAGAGTCGTACCAGTCGACTGGATCGTAGACCAGTCGACTGTCGGCCTACAGTTTTCATAGATTAGGTCTGAATACAATAATCGATACCGGAGTTTTTCTAAAGGTTCTTATTCATGAAAATAATTCTTAATCATGTGAAATGAGAATCTCGAATAATTCTTCCTTACGGTTACATTATTCAATCATTAGATGTCTCAAATCTCAGATCTCATGTTCTATGTTCCAACTTCTTCCATTAGGGTTTCTTAATACTCAATTCTTTCACCAATAATAACCAAGATCTGTTTATAAATATAAGATCCAGATGTTCATTCATTCGATCAAACCATAATTGAATCTTAACATGTTTCGAGCAATAAAGAATTTGTTAAACAAGATCTAATGAATATTCGTGGATTTCTCATGCATAATATGAATAACCACCATTGCATCGATCGCATACAAGATACGGAAACATCAAACAAAACAGCACACAATCAAACACATAAACAAACAGAGCTCATATCACTCACCTTTTAAATCAAGAAAATCCACGAAAAGCCTTCCTTTGCTAGATCCAAAAACTTCTTCTTCAATCACCAAGAGAATAAGAGGTATAATAAGATCTGAGTTGTGCAGCAAAAGACGGCTGCACACTCTCTTATATAGGCCGGATATATCATTTTTAGGGTTTAGGAATACATTTGCAAAATAGTCCTTTCAAAACATAATTTTACATATATAGTTCTTATCCTTGGAAATTTAATAAAAATCATTTAAATTAGGATTTAATAGTAAAATATACTCATTAATCTCAATTGGTACAGTTCAAAATGTCCAGAAAATATATTTTGCATTTCAACCCTTAAAAATGTCAATTTTGCAAAAAAGGTCATTCTTTTCTCAAAAATTGCAAATAGATCCAATTAATTTCAGAAAAATCCGGAAAAATACTAAATAAATTCCAAATATTAAATAATGATTTTTCACAAAGAAAACTTAATTTTTCAAACATCTCAAAAGTCATTTGCACGTGTTTTGCACGTGTACGAAAGATAAATCTTTTAGAAAATATTAATTAAATCTCCAAAAATAGATTTAAATTCGTTTTCAAATAATTAAAATAATATTTGAAAATATGGGGTTCTACAGATCCCCTAGTCCGTCAGGTAAATCTCCTTAATTACCTGTAAGCTGTTCATCTAAAGAGAGAAAAAATGTCCTTAGAGCAAAAGTCGTGGACATGCAAGTAGAGAAACAGAGAAACAATGATAATGGCGGTATAGCAATGAATTCAATGAATGATGAAATCAATAGTGTTGAACAGTGACAAAATGATAACAGTACAATATGCAATAACGATAATTTATCACGATAACGATAAACAATAATAATAATGGTAACAATAACGATAATACTGTTCAATAAAGATAACAATATGCAATGATAATGTGATGAAAGTCTTAAGTCTATTATTCATTTTTAATCCTAGCTAATATACGTACTACTGTGTTCTATGTGTGCCGTACCACAGGTTCGATGCATACAATCAATTTCGTTTAGACTAAGGTGGTAGATTCTATAGTTCATGTACTGGGTATGATGACTATAACGGTAATAACACTGGACATGTGTAATTTCTTGCACGAAACCGATAACGATAAAAAATACTGGACATGTGTAATTTCTTACACGATGCCGATAACGATAATAATCACTGGCCATCATTCGAGTACACTCTCTATATTGTCAACTATCCTAGTCAACCCTTAACCCCGGCTTGATTAACATTCTTTATTCAATTAACATACAATCATGCGATTAATAAGGGACACTAGGAAGATGACAAAACAATCCTAAGATCATGCAATATACTCTATACAATTAAATGCACCAAATATAACATTATAAGTTACATTCCATATTATTCAACATAGGAACCAAATTCTGGATAATAGTAGGTTGTTGTACCAAAAACCAAAAACAGAATTCCCATTGCTACAGGATAGCAAATGTAGATCCGTTAGAAGTTCTTGAAACTAGACTCCTGCCCAGTTCCAACGTATATTTAAAGTCTACATTCCGACAACGGTAGCTAGGTGAAATTCAGTGTTCTTTACAGATTTTAGTTTCTGGCTGGTTATCGATGTTGACTAATTTCAGTTGTAAGGGTAGTAAACATTCATTGTAAAAATCAGTAAAAATAATTTTTATCACCCTAAGCATGTTATCTACCAATCTGGAATTTATCATGGCAAATTTTGATCATTAGTTCACTTAATTCATCATCCTAACATGGTATGTATATGAATTTGAAATTACAGCATAGCAGTATCAAAAGGGTCATAACTCATGCGATATAAGTCGGAATTCGAAAATTCTGGATGTTATTGACAACTAGACACTTAGGGATACGTTTCATATTCAGAAAGGTATTGATTTTAATGACATTATCTAGGTTGAAACAACACGACAAAGTTCAGGTTGGCAGTAAAATTTCAGGGTTTCAATATATTTTTCAAGCACAAAATAATCAAGATGTTATGAATGGTGAGTTAGAGGTTAACAATCATAAATCACAACAAGCTACCCCTATGTGAACATGGTATTATGATATATAATGTCCATAACCCTACTAATTACAATCATCCAATTTATCATTATCAATCACATGAACAATCAACCCTAATATACAATCTACAATAGTTGTGTATAATGTAATGAGATGAAATGTAACAATAATTCTCTATTCTTATATTCAATAACTAACTACATGATCCCTATACATTAGAGTCTAAAAGACAGTACGAAGTCAAGACTGCCACTTGGATTCGCTCGTGTAAATCCATGGTATCCCAACGATAGATCACAATAACATTATACGTTATTCAACATGGATCTACTTGCGAAATTCAATAAATGATCTCAAATGTGATATAATACAATTCGAGTAAGATGACTTGCTTTTAAATGACGTTAGATCGATCCGAATATAGGGAATAACGGGATCGGAATCCCGGCGGCACGGCGGCGAGCAAACGATCATGGTAATCACGATCGGGCACGAATCTCGATGATCAAGATGGTGATCAAGATGAAGATCAAGCGAATCCAACAACCAAGATCGAACATAAAATATATAAGAATTAGAAGAGTACCAAAAAAGTAAATATACCATGATTTGACAATTTGATGAATGAGAATAAAAAGTGGATCAAATGTTTAATTCACCAAGTAGAAGATGAATGAAACGATCGAGACGATCAAGGGCCGAGATCAAGTGTGATCGGTCGATCGGACGGCTGAGATCGAAGATCAAGATCAAGATGATGATCACGATCGCGATGATCAAAAAGAGATCCGACGGTCGAGGTCAAGATCCTGATGATGATGGAGACGATGATCATGATCGTGATGATCAATGATCGGACGGCCTAGATCTAATGGCTTGGTGATGATCAAATAGAGGATCGGACGGCTGAGATCGAAAGCCGATGATGATGATGATCGATGGCTTACAATCAATGAAAGATCAAAACCATGCACAACAACAAGGTTGGCTCTGGGTTGATGGCGGACGACGACGAGATGGGGCAGCGACGGTGACGGCACGCAGGCGGAGGCTAGGGGACACGACGGCGATGGACGGCAGGGGAAACGGGGTGCACTGCAGTGGCTGGCATTCCGGAGGAATGCTGGGGTGTTGGGCTGCGCTGTGTCGGTGTCGTAAGGACAGGCCGAGGGGGCAACTGCACTGGCACTGCGGCATCGCGATGCAGGAGGAGGAGGCAGCAGCGCAACTGGCTTTGCTGGCGCTCGGGAGGAGCACGGAAGACGGGGCGTCAGCCTGATGTTGCCGGTGGCGTCTGTTGGAGGGAGTCGACTGGTCGCGACATAGAGACAAGGTGCTACTGCATCGGGGCGGCACGAGGATCGGGGGATGGGTTCAGAGAGAGAGAGAGAGAGAGAGCGGAGTGAAGAAGGTGAAGAGGTAGGGTGGCGGCTGTAGGGTGTAACAGTGAATAGGGGTAGGGTTATAGGTTAGGGTTAGGGTATATATATATAGGGTTAATGGGTATGGGTTGTTGGGTAGATGATCCAATAGGAGAATGGGTAATGGGTTTAATTAGGATCCAATAGAAAAATAAAATAACCAATATAGAATTTATTTTGAATGACTACAAATGAAATTAACAAGTAAAAATGTGTTTTTAATAAGAATTCAAAAGTAATAATAATAATAACAATAACAATAATGATAATAACAATAATAGTAAAAAACAGATATAATAATAATATACACATATGTCAAAAAAATGGACATTCAAGTTTAATAGACCTTTTAAAATAATCCAAACAGTAATAATGTATAATATAAACAGTTTATCACTTAGAGATGTAAAATAAATTAAAATATACCGTCATAAATATAAATTTCAAATAATAAATGAAATAGACAATTTCTTAGAAACCGGAATAATATCTTGTTAAAATTCGATCAATTGAAAATGTAATTGTTAAGAAAAAATTTAAAAGCGAAAAGAAAGTTATACAAATTTTACATACAGAAAATACACCCAAAATACAAGTAATGGGAAACAGGGGTTACAAAATGACACCTAGAAAACGTACAATTGAGGAGATGGTGCAAAGTCTCCCAGTAGTAAGTAATGGTGGATGCCCTTGGAGATTATGAGCAATTGTTTCAAAAGGTGGGACAAATTTCGTGGTGAAAAATATAGTTGGACCTCATACTTGTACGAATCTCGCATTTAATCAGGACCACTATAAAGTTGATTCTAACATTGTTTGCAATTTGATTGTGAGTGTGGTGAAGTCTGAGATAGGTTTAACAGCATGGGCCATTATTGAGACAGTAAAAGTACAATATAATAATCAGATTTCATATAAGAAAGCTTGGATTGCAAAACAAAAGGCAATTGAGAGGTTGTTCGGTACCTTCGAAGAAGCATACACGAAGTTGCCTTTTCTACTATCAGCAATACAAGCAGCAAATTCAGGGACCGTTGTCCACTGGGATAAATATCAGTCTAGTCATAGCGAGGAAACATTCAAGGGAGTATTTTGGGCATTTGGTCCTTCGATTGAAGGTTTCAAGTCTTGCAGACCTGTTATTAGTGTTGACGGAACTCACTTGTACAGTAAGTATAAGGGTTGTTTGTTAATTGTTGTTTTTCTAGATACAAATGATTGCTTATTTCCATTTGCATTTGTATTAGTTGATGGAGAGAGTATAAATACGTAGACATGGTTCATGAGTTGCATTCGGTATTTTGTCACCGATCGTACTGAGTTGTGTGTTATCTCTGATCGTCATGCTGGTATTTTTCTGCTATGGAATTGCAAAATGGAGCTTGGAACGAACCTAATGCATATCATCGTCATTGTATGCATCATTTCGCTACAAATTTCTTCAGTAAATTTGGTAGCAAGGCATTGCAAAAAATGCCAAAATTATAGCGTGTCAAAACCAACCCAAAAAGTTCAGGACCAAACTCGCTGAATTTGAAACCGTCAATGTCGAGGCGGCTAATTGGTTGAAAGAGAAACCGATTGAGAAATGGGCACTTTATGCAGATGAAGGTCGAAGATACAGCATAATGACTACGAACCTATCAGAAGTCTTCAGTTCAGTCTTGAAAGGTGTCCGTAGTTTACCGGTAACTGCGATTGTGGAGATGATCTTCTATCGTCTAAACTCTTACTTTACTACTCGTCGACAGGAAGCCAATAAGCTTTTATCTGAAGGGAATATTTTTGCTCGAAGAGTACATGAATTGATCGATAGTCGCCGTGAGAGAGCAAACCGACATGAGGTTACAATGTTTCATCATCAACCTGGAGTTTTTTCCGTCAAAATGGGTTTACGCATGGTAAGTGGAGAAAGGAAGGGTGGGAACTTGCACACTGTTAACTTGGGTACCAAAACATGCACATGTATGAAATTTCAACTACATCATATTCCATGTTCTCATGTATTGGCAGCTTGTGCATATCGTGCAATCGATCACAAGCCTTTTGTTGATAAATTTTACCTTGTCACTTCATTAGCACAAACATGGGCTCCCCTCTTTCATCCTACTCTAGATCTAGCATATTGGCCTACTTTTGATGGACCACGACTCGTACCTGATGCTAGTTTGCGACGTTCAAGGAAAGGCAGGCCTAGATCTACGAGAATTCGCAACGACGTGGATGTAAGAGATAGGTCTAGCAGGGGTACGAGGGATGAAATGTTCGAAATGTAGGTTGCATGGACACAATAAGCGGCGATGTATTAATAGAGGATCTCAAAACATTTAATTGTTGTATGTTTATAATTGTACTATGTAATTTGGACTTTGTAATTGTACTAATCTGTATGAGTTTAATTTTGAAGAAGCATTATTCTCCATTTGTTATGTATGATTGTGATTGTTGCGTGTTGAGTATTGTAAGCAAATATGAAGATGTCATTTTTTATGCCTAAACTCGCTTTTTTCGAAAAGCGGGTCTAATAAAGATCTCCTCGCTTTCAGAGAAAGCGAGTCTTGATCCTGTATGTTTTTACAAGCAGACCCAAGAGTCGCTTTCCCAGAAAGCGAGTGTAGTTAAAGCTACATCATTTTTTCGAAAAGCGACTGTGGAGTAGAGTGTTTTCTAGAGATCAAACTGTTCTCTGGAAAACACTCAACTTCACAGTCACTTTTCAAAAAACCGAGGTAGTTTTAACTACACTCGCTTTCTCAGAAAGCGAGTCTTGGGTCTGCTTGTAAAAATAACATACAGGCTCAAGACTTTCTTTCTAAGAAAGCGAGTCTTGTAGAAAACTCATCGGTTTTTTGAAAAGCGACTGTGGAAAAGACTCTACTCCACAGTCGCTTTTCGAAAAACTGAGGAGTTTTCTACTAGACTCGCTTTCTCAGAACCTGCTTGTAAAAAAACATACAGGCTCAAGACTCGCTTTCTCAGAAAGCGAGTAGCTGAAGACTAAACTCGGTTTCTGAAAAGGCGAGTCTAGGCCTAATAACTACTTTCACAAGTTGCAATTGCAGCAACCCTTTATACCAAAGGGGATACATACTTCACCTCTTCAATTCACTTCGTACATTTTACATTCAACTTAATCGCAACAATCTCAATTCACTTCACCTCAATTCACCAATTCACCAATTCAATCGCAACAAGATCAATTCACTTCACTTCACACACCCAAATTCGCTTCACCAATTCAATCGCAACAAACTCAATGACACAAACATTCAAAACTTTGAAAAAAAAGAAACAAACACACTCACACACCCCATACGAAATTGCATTACTTCATACATTTAACATTACAAAACATTAGAAAACAAGTTCATGTAATTAAAAAAAGAAACTTTCTTCCTACGAACTAATACAAACATTACATAATACAAACAAGTTCACAACATTGAAAGAAGCTTCACGGATCGGGGGTGAAGAAGGTGGAAGGTCTCCTTTGCCTTTTACCCCATTGTGGAGTGGCCTGTGTCACACCGGACATGGAAATTGGATCATCTTCTTCTTGTTGTTGTGTCCCCTCAACTTGTATCTCAGCCTTTTCATCTTCTTCTTCTGACTCATTTCTAGGACGACGTGGGGGTTTGTGGGTGACTTTCTTCCTACGAGGAGCACGTGCACTTGTTCGATGAGCGGGAGTGGTTAGAATAACATCTAAGGTTGCTCCCTCGCCTACAACATCAGCTTGTGCACGACAAGACGTCAACATCTCACGTGCAAAGTCCTTAACCGCATCCGCGACGTTGCTCCTCAACATAGCAGCACATTTTTTACCCATAGTCCAAGTCTGCCTCATCTACAAAACATGAGAAGTTGAAATATTAAATACAGTGAATGTATATGTAAACCAAAACACTAGAAAAACTTTTAAAAATACAACAAAATTTAAAAACTTACAATTGTACGAAGAGCCGATGCTTTCGGTTGGAACATAGGCAAATTCATCGAATGTTGATCTGCTGGTTCGGCTGCTGGTCGACGAATCGGGACTACCACACCTGCAGGAGTCTGCATTTCGGAGATATATAGCATCTCGTCATCCTCCCGTACCAGCCCATGTAATTCACATGCATCGTTCGATCAAACGAAGAAATGTCACCAATGATTTCGTCGAACCGGTGCTGATTCCATTTTTCAACATATGTAGAAAATCTTACGGCCCAATTATGTCCGGGTTGTCGACCCATTCCAGTAAGAATGCATATCGGCATTGAACGGTTTGGTAATAAAAATCATTTGATGTAGACTAAACCGACGTAGCACTCTATTCACATAGTAGAACTCAACTGTGCCGAAGTTGATTAGTGGTGCTTTAGTAAACCACAGATCGCGCTTGTACAAGCAAATAGGCGGTAGTCGAACAACATGCGCCTCCGTGTAGGGCATCCACACGACGAATCATATCTGCCAACCTATCCAACTCATCACGGAAGTACGTCAGACATCTGTTGGGGTTGGCCGTCCAAGTGAGATTGTCAGACCAGTACACACCGAGTGGAGGTAACATGTGCTGGTCCTTCGGGAGATGGACCCAATTAGGTGATTGCCTCCGCACTACTGGCTAATCCACGTGAATACGCTCCCAACTACAGACTTGTAGTAAGATCATTGGTCCATTCATCTGTACCGAACCAAGACTGCACAAATGCAAACTCTTGTAGAGTGACGATAATGCGACACTACCCCAACCGTACTGTCAGACTCGTCCCAGATTGGCAATCAATGGGAGGTACATCAAGGAGACAGAATGTCCAGTCGAATTTGGGAACATCACGCCTCCAAATAGTGTAAGGATGTAGGCCCTGCAGTAGCACTGAACCTCCTCCTCAGTGAAATCTTCATTCAATCGGTTCTTGAATGTGTCCTTTAACCACTTCAACCGAATAAATTTTCCATTAACTGCTCCGGTTTCCACTTCGACATCGAGGTACTATTCTACTAGATATACCGGGTTAAAGTCCATTGTGTCGGTCACTGCCTGCCCATCAACTGGAAGACCGGTGAGTACAGAGACGTCCTGCAGTGTCACTGTCATCTCCCCAACTGGCAGGTAAAAATGTGTGTTTCAGGCCACCATCTCTCAAGCAGTGCAGTAAGAAGAGGCCGATCACACTTGATGGAGCTCATCAGTGCAATACCATATAATCCACAGTCCTATAGGATCTCGTGAATCTGTGGGTGCATAGGCAGTGGATGACCCCCTTAAATGTACATTCCTTCGATTCACCTTCCCACACATCCTTCGAACGGTGATGCGACTGGAGAGTAAGGAGTGTAGGGTCGAGGGGACCTGGACCTCCGAGAGGAATATAAGATGATGAAGGGGCTGAAGAATGACCCGCCTCATTTGGATTAGTTGGGACCTATACAACAATAACATTTACATCAAAAGACCGATATAACATTTTATTGGATGATAATTAAACTAATCGAATATAAACAATTATAAGCTTACATTAGTATGCTCGGTACCACCACGGCGACCACCACGTCCACCGCGAGGAGGTGGGCCAAAAGAAGTACGTGGTCCATCGCTGCGAAGAGGTCTACTATTCGATCCTTCCTCCACATTCCCCATCGTGCGTGCTATTTATAATAAAATAGAGTATACTACAACTAAAAACAATCGTTATTAACTATACCAAAATATATAACCTACATATATCTACATATATCCAATTTTTACCACCAAATTTGACATATATCCAAATTTTATTCCCAATTTTCAACTACATATATCTACATATATATACATTAAAAAAGCTAGAGTTTGATAAATATACCGTAAAGATTTACCCCCAAATTCGGAGCACTCCACCTCCACCGTAAGCTTCACCCCCAAATTCGAAGGACTCCACCGCAATTACCCCGAAATTTGAAGCACCCCTAAATTCGAAGTGGACAATCGAACGAAGATGAGAAATGGAAGAATTTCGTGAGTGATTCGATGAAATTTGGTGGGTTAATGGCTGAAATTAGACTTCACAAATAATTTGGGTTGGGTTTCGTGTCGAAAATGAGGAGGAAGAGAGAATAAGTGAGATCTGATTTCGAGTTTTGGGGTTAAAGACCTAATCGACACTCGCTTTTTCAAAAAGCGAGTGTGGGATAAATCCCCTCGCTTTTTGAGAAAGCGAGTGTGGGTAGGTGCAAAACCTAAACTTCAGACTCGCTTTCTGAAAAAACGATGAGGATTTAGCCAAACTAGCTTTTTCAGAAAGCGAGTAGGAAGTTTTGAAAATTTTAAAAAAAAAATAGGATAGTTTGGGAAAAACTTTCAAAAAGTGGGACAGTTTGGGAGAAAATTCAAAAAATTAATGGAAGACAAATATAGTAAAGGAAAACAATAATGATAGACAATTTACCATAAATCTCAAAATCTCAAAGTAGTGATGGATGACTAAAAGAACGACTGTAGAGGATATCGATGCAGTTGAGAAGATTCCAATTAGTAGATACTCATTAACCTACAATATGATCGACGTACCGTCTTGGATTCGGTAATTTATTATTAATGAAGCGATAACACTGTTATCTTTTAAATAAAATTAATAAAAAAAAAATCTTTCCTGGATCGAATGGCAATTATGTCTTGGATCGAAGTTGATTGTAATGTGTGAATGTTAGGGCTACAATAATGAAGACAAATAAGATCAAAAGAAATAATGAAAGACAAATCTCGCAATAAAAAAAGATAATGCTACACCTACAACCTTTACAACATTACAATCTTAGGTGGCACAATCTCATTGGAGATGTGTACAACCCACTACAACCTACTCTACAATACATTCCAATAGAATTGTGCCACCTAAGGTTGTAAAAGAAAAGTTGTAAGAAAAGGTTCTAGGTGTAGCATTACCCATAAAAAAAAGAGTTTTTAACACGTGTGCCCCTAACAAATAAGCTAATATCATATATACCTCTCAAAAATGAATATTATCACATTTGCCACTAACAATCTGAAATTCATCTCAAGTTGACACTCGGTTAGAATTTTGCCGGCGGTTGTAGTGTTTCCTTGTATCGGATTCGATTATAGGGTACTAGTTCCTGGATGTTTTTCAGTTTCGACCATTGGTTGTAAAAAAAAATCTTAAATTAGTGTTTTCTAATCTTTCTCTAGCAATTACTAAGCCGAACCCACCTCCACAAAAAATATTCAAACCTCACAGCCACATCACCAACTTCATCCCTAAACCTGAAATCTCAATCTCAATCTCAATCTCAATCTAAATCACAATCCACTCTGTCTATCATATTTATCATGCCAGTGGATGTGTGTGTAAAAAAAATCAACCAGACATCCTCGTCGCTCAATCTCGCACTGTATTTGACAATGAATGAGGAACTCAATTCGAGCTTAATTATCTTTTGGGATTTGGTCACCATGGCTGCTGAAAGATCGACCAGAGTACATCATTGCCATCCGAACAAACTCTGTTGTTAGATATTCGGTGCTGCCGTGCTCATCACTCAGCTGTCCTCTTTCGTGCAATCACTCTATCGTTGTCGACTCAAAATATAATATATATATATATATATATATATATATATATGTTGGTATTCGCTTGTGATTCTTCTTTTTTTAGTTTAAACTTGTTTTTGTTTTTAGTAGATCAAAAATAGGTACGTCTTTGGGTTCAAGGCTCTCAATTTTGTTGGGCGTCTTCCGACTTTCTGTAAATTGAAAAACATGGCAGTAATATGTGAGACATCTACTCAGTCAGTCAGTCCGACTATCGAATGATATAATGCTGCAACTATGGCCAAATTTAGATAATACAGGAACAGATTGAAAAGCTCGACAGTCCCACAGAGGCTGAGGGTGGACGAGATTATGTGGGGCGGATCCCTGAGATTGATGATTGATAAACTATTTCAGTATATACTCATCTCTATCAGTATCTCTATTTACATACTTCCTTCTCTTAGAAAACACAACCTTCCCTCTACTATGGGGGCCGATAGATACTATAGGTAGATATTAATAAGACTACTCTAGCCATCCCTTTCTGCTTCTCCATCACAATTTTGAACTGAAATCATTTCTCTTAATCTAACCTAAAAAATCGTGCACTGTATATAATTAAAAAACAGTTTACTTATTTTCCAACTGTATATAATTTAAAAAATTGTTTACTTATTTTCCTGTTTTTTGGAAAATTCTGTGCAATATACATATGCACAGGATTATACTAGCATACTAGCACTGTTTTAAATTTCCTCCGATACGGCCGAAATTTCAGCCGAAATTTCGTTTCAGCTAGCTTGCCGATACGAAATCACATATTTAATACTCTACACCGTTTTGGACCGAAACGTGTAGATTTCAGCCGAAATACCAAAATATTGGCTGAAATGTTGCCGAAATTGGCGAAATATCTGCCGAAATAGACACAAATGTTATTGTGAATATATTAAAAAAATTTGTTTTACTTTTTGTATATATGTCTTTCAATATAGAACCTTAAGCTAAAATAATGTAAGGATTTCGTATCGTTATTGTTTGTATATATGCAAAGTCAAGTAAGTTTATTAACTAATATATTTTTTCTAATCAATGCAAATTCAATTTAGTTATCTACTTATGTTACATTCTTTTCTATATTATTGTTAAATTATGCGAAAATTTACCGTAATTTATTCATATCCTTAGTTACATTATACAGTATTTTATATGATAAATGATATGTAGGACATATAATATCTTATTTAGTAACAAAAAAATATTTATTGAGTATAGGAAATGAACATCCAATATGATCACATTTCCCCGAGATCTCCGACGATATCTCCGATCCGAGACGAAACACCCATTGCCGTGACGAGTCCGAAATCCGAGATTTAAAATCATGCATACTAGTCGTTGTTAATGAAAATCACTAAGGTCTAAAAATATTGTTACCATAAGTGCCACGAGAAAAAAATATGCTTAATTGCATATTATTTTAATAAGTAAATCACATTTTGAAAAGCTAAAAACACTGCTTTAAGTGCTTTGAGAAAAAAAAAAAGCTAAAAATAACTTTTTCGTGAAAGTACTTTGGGCTAAACATGTTTTAATTAAGTTTGTTAAACACCTCATTTAAATCTAAAAGTGTTTTTAGAATCAAAAGCACTTTCCAAAACCAATTCCGAAGAGTGCCTTAGTGTCTTATAACCGTCAAAATTTGCCATATGCTCCATATGAGCATTCAAATGATCATCTCTCTTTAAAATTGGTGCAAAACCCAACCAGTTTCTATCTTTGCAGTTCTTTACAGACCAATGAGTCAAATGCTCTTCAAGATCTTTTGCTACTTATAGTTCAACTAGGGAGAGTTTCTTGTTGATGATCTCCATGACCCATCCCTGCCATTCGTTTGAAGGGTTTGAGTTCATTGTTGATGACTTGTTGTTGGGTGCTATGAACATGCACTCGAGCTGTTTGATGATATGATTCTGAGAGCTTGGCTTCTGAAGCCGAACCTAAGTTACGGAGAACTGTTAGAATTTTATGGTCAACTCAACAAATGGGAATCTTGTGTTCAAGCAACTTAGGTGAGGATTACTTACTCTCTATAATTTCCACTTTAATGTCTGTGTAATTTGAATGCGGTTTAGGTATAGTTTGTCTCTTCTTTGCACTGCACATGCTTTCTATCTATCTGTATTTCGTCTTACTAACTGAATCTTGATTACAATGGTGGGTGGAAAATGCAATATCAATGAAAGGCTTGGTGGTGCAATTCGTTCAAATTATATCGACATCGAAAGAAATTTAGATATGGAGGAAGAAGCAAGCATGGAAAAGTATCGTTTGTGTGGAAATGGATTGCAAATGTGGGGGAGGTGTTTCAAGCAAACACGAGATGCAAAGTAGGAAACGGGAGAGATACGAGATTCTGGAAGGACAAATGGTGTGGGGATAATACACTCCAGGCATTGTTCCCGCTACTGACTGAGAAGTCAGTTAATGTGGATGCTCTTGTGGCAGACGTCAGGAAGCAGGAAAGCCGCAGGTTGGTGAGAGAGGGAGGTATGTCGCTGGAGGTTCAGAGCCTACAAAGAATGGTGGAGGAAAATTGGGACCCAGGCAATTCAAGTGAGGACGTAAGAGAGTGGAAGCTCGGCACGTCTACTACGTTTTCAGTCAGATTTATGTATGAGTTCCTTAATGATGGAGGGGTCAGAAACTTAAGAGCGGATATTATCTGGAAGACGAAATGCCCGCTTAAGGTCAAGGCGTTCCAGTGGTTGGTGATTAATAACACTATTCTCTCCAAAACTAACATTAGGAAACACAACATTCTGATTGATGTTACGTGCCAGCGGTGCAACTCAGGGGAAGAGGATGTTAACCATATTTTCATTAGGTGTCCTAAGATGAGACTAACCTGGGAAATGGTGGGAATGAGTTTTGGTACGTTAGAGACACCCAGTTGTATTGAGGACCTGTGGGGTAGTTGGAGACTAAAGTCTATTCGTAGAGATGAAAGTCAAATGTGGAATAGTGCAGTTGCGGCTAGTGTATGGAATCTGTGGCTAGATAGAAATGATTCTTGTTTTCATAACATAAATTGTACTTTTCGTATGTTGTTGCATAAAATTTGGTCTCTAATCGATGATTGGACATGTACGACAGGGGCTAGAAAGAAGCTTCGCATGGATAATGCGGGGTAGGATAGTATTAGAGAGCGACTGGTACCGCTGTCCGCGTTCACTACAATATGAGGTGGCAATGGAGGCGGGGTTCTTCTATTTTGGTAGCTTTACAAGTGTTGGGGAGGATAGACACTTGTAGATGTATTTTGTCCAGTTGTTGGAGTGAGAGTGTGGTGGGTGTGGAGTTTGTAATTTTGATTTCTGTGTTTCGTTAACGTTTCATTAATGAGACATGTGACACTAGTCACTTTTTATCAAAAAACTAAATCTTGATTACAACATTAACGATTTATATCATGTATGTATGGTCTTACACTTGTATGCATGTTTCTTACCTTTATTTGTCATCCTCTTTGGAAAATTGATGATGGAGCAAATAAAGATTGTGTATTATCCATTGAGATAAGGTCATGCTACATGCACAAGTTTTACTACAAGAATCTTTTCTTATACTTGGTTGGTTGTAAATATTGTGCGCATCGTATGTGATGATGGGTAATGCTACATGCACAAGCTTTGTACACAAGCTTTATCCCACAAACTGATATGGCAAATCTCACCATATCATATGTGATGATTATTTTTTTAATTCTTTTTAATTTTTTTGAATTTTTTAAAATTTTTTCTTATTAATTATTTTTTAAGAATTTTTTTATTAGGAATGAAGAAGAGTGGCCATGTCTGTATCACCCTACCTATATAAGATGCATGAACCCCTCACCAGTCACCATATAATCCTATAAACCCTAGCCTTGGCAAGTAATGCAACCCTAGTGAACAACACAATGAAGGAAGTGGAGGAAGAGGAGGAAGAGGAGGCAATGGTGGACAGGATAAGCCAACTACCAGATGATATTCTCTATCAGATTCTATACTTTGCCGGGACGAGGAAGGCGGTTCAGGTTAGCATCTTATCAAAGAGGTGGACTCACCTCTGGTCATCTACCCCATTTCTCAACTTTGAAGTCTCCGAATTTGACAACGATCTCCCTTCCATAAAGAGTTGTGACCTCTCTGAGAACTCCACCGGTCATTTAAACCCTATCGTAAACTATTTGGATAAGTTCTTCTCTGAATTCTCCATCCAATTTTTAAACTTTACACTCGATACTTTCATAGAGAGATTCGAGCAGATCAGGGCCGCAAATGGAACAAAAATTATCAAATTACGCATTGGGAGATTTGGCAACTCCATCAGGAGGTGTGAAAACATGTCTGTTTATGGAATTCTACTGAATCCAGGCTTAACGGAACTTGATGTTAACATATACTACCCCAACGGTAGTAGAAATCCCAAGGTTTCCAAAATGTTCTGGTCGTATCCTGAATTCCAACTGAAATTATTCCCTTTTCCTCGCATGGTGCATGCCCAGGAGATTTGCAACTATTACTACAACCAGTATCCTCTTGAAATGAGCGAAGAATTGTTCATTACAGAGAATGTATTGATCAATTATAGTGACTTCACTTTCATTGATCTCCAGTTGAAGGGACTGAAGGTGTTAAAGCTGTGGCATTGTCGGACCCTAGATGGTGATATCCAAGTTTCCGCGCCCAATTTGGTGTCACTTGAATGCAGGCAAATACGCGCCTCCAACCTCAAGTTGTTGAACGATGAACTCCCCTTCCTTGAGGATGTAGTGCTCGACATGGAACAAGTGGACAACGAGGATGCCAGCAATATTGTTATGAGTATTTTTCCGAAAATTTACAATGCTAAAGCTCTAACCTTGTCTACTTCAGTTCTAAAGAAACTTCATTCGGGGCGAAGTTTATTTAGGCATCTTCCGACTTTCCATAACTTGAAGAATGTGGTAGTAAAGTGTCAGGGATCCACTCAGTTAGTTGGAATAACGAAAGATATATTGCAATTATGGCCTAATGTAGAGAAAATAGAGATAAAACACAATTTAATCAAAAAGCTCAACAGCAACATAGACGGTGGACAAGATGCTCCCGCTACCGATTTACTCCACAACACTGAAAATGTGGGTTGGATCACGAAGAATGCGGGCTGTACCATTCTAGCGTTAGGGCTGGGGTGTGCATATTTGTATTTTAGGAGGAGGATTATTCTTAGTTAATCCTATGCTTGTTGATTTCAGGTTTGTTCTATTTGTTCTTCCTTCTGAGGAAGAAACATCAACACGTTAGGTGTCGGAATAAGGTGCACGGCACCATCTTTAATCTCTAGTCTTGTTCTTCCTGTTTATCTTGTTTCAACTGCCTCAGCTTATCTCCATGTTGGTTATCATGATTATGAATTTTCTATAAGAGTTGGGCAGTTTCCTCTATTTATCTTATAAAAATTAATGACACCAGCAATAATGATGATAATAACAATATTAAAGTCACCATATTACCATCTTATGTGATTGATCTTTACACATATTTTATGCGTTCTGTATTGTTCTGCTCGTGCAGCCTCCACATCATATGTTGTCATCACTTTGTATACTCATCAAAGCCAGAAGGGAGCATGAAATGGGCACACAAGTATAACCATCTAGACTGTAAGGAAGACACAAGAGTAAAGTGATCCATCAAACAAAGAAGGCCTATAAAATGATCAACACATATTCTCTTTTTCATCATTCAAAACTAACAAAGAAATGTACAGAAACACGGGAAATTTCATCCAAAACAATAATACATTCGCTATTGGCATCATATACACACAAGGTTGATGGTCTTTGTCAAAATAGGTAACCCAGACCAATTTGAAAATTGAGAGGAGGAAAAAGAAAATGCAAAAGTTTGATCTCAATTGAGCAACAGACATGCAGAGTATACTTTCTCCAATCCTCCATATATTTTCCAGTCCATCACTATAGCAGAAAATCAATCTGTCTATAAGAGTTGGCGAGAATCAGTAGTTCTAGAAAATTTCAAGGTTTCCAAGCTGCCGGTGGAGGAGGGGGAGTTGGAAACATTGGGGGTACAGCAGAGAAAATGGTGTTCTTATCGATTCCTGTCGTTACTTCTGATAACGAAACCAGTGCTGCAACTAAACCAGCATTTCCTGCAAGGGTGGGCTCCGTATAGTTGTAATTAGTACGAACATCACGGAAACCATCATGTTTGTCAGGTCCTGCAACCATTGCTCCAATGATTGTGTTGGGATTTGGCTTTCTAGAGTCTCTCCACTTCCATCCTCCTTTACAACTATACATGACTCCGTTCTTAGGAATTGATGCCCCACGATGATGAACATGCTTAGGGTAACGTTTTCCATATCCCACGAGATAGCTCATCTTTTGAGGATTATCGCCTAGAATGTAATTTATCTGTAAGAAGCAAAAATAGACAGAAGATTTTAGATTAGGAAATATGTACTTTTACTCCTCTTATTCTCACTGAAGGCTCATTAGATGTCATTTATGAATTCTCTCTTATCAATTCTATCACATAAAACCAGCATTTTATCCTGAAATATGGATTGTAGATCTTGCTCAAATTATCGTTGCAATGTTATACATCAAATATTATACAAATGAATAACTCTTACTTTTGAATGCTTGTTAAGTATTAGATTTACGTTTGAGATAAGATGTACCTGCGTCTTGGCAAAATTACGCAAAACATCAGTTGAGTAAAAATTTGGCCCGCAGTACCATCCTGGTGTATCTGCTGCGTCAAGGTAATCACTGAACATCGAAGCCAGGAATGCTGCATTGGCCACATACTGAAGAGGTTGAGGCCTCCCATGGTTTAGTTGTATCAGACCGCCTACAAGGAATTAAGGGCATTGAGATTCTGGAGATACGATATATGCTTTCGAGCACATAAAAGAATTATTTTCATACCTTTTGTACGGTTGAAGGATGTATACATGGGAAGGAACGAGCACATAACAAGACTGGTCTGGTTGTGGAAAGTCCTCAGAATTTCTTCGTAGGGGTACCCTGGGCTCAAGAACAGTCTCATCCTACTGAGAAGAATCTGGAGTGTATAACAACAAAGGTATGAGAGAAAGTCTCTTCCACTATGCTAAAACTTCGAAGTTGTAGAAGGATTGAGAAAAATTGCACTTATATTCTAACACTTTATGTATTGTGTATTAAACTAGCACTGAATAAATATACTACGCTCTTTATTTGACTGCTTCAAAATTTACATTTGCTAGTTAAATTAGTAGCAAGTTATCTTCAGTAAATCTTTCAAAATATATATTTCTTGTTTGTTTAAACCTATTTTCCCTGCATTTCTCCAACTTTTCAGACAAATTACCTGAGCACCAATGAGCTTGTTATCCCAGCTAAAAACACCATAATCCGGACCACCCCAAAACGCACCAGCATGCTTGGCCAAGCTAGGCGTTGTCACCAACTGTAAATACGAAGAATTTCCCGTTGCATAGTACAACCAAGCTCCACCCCATACAAACTCGTCCCAGTAGCTCGTAGAATTGTAGAAGATGGAAGCATCAGACCCTCCCGCACTGTACCTTCCCCTCTGCTCTCTGCCAAACTTGTAGAGTGTTTTTGCTCCATGTACGAGCTTATCTGAATAAGTCTTACTGTCTTTAAAGACGATGGAAGCAGCAGCCAGAGCGGCTGCCATTTCTGCAGCAAGGTCTGAGCACGCGTGGCATTCGAAGACCGGGCGAGGGTAGTCTATGTCCTCAGGCCTCGTCCAGCAGTAATGATCGTTAGGGTTCGTCCCCTTTGAAGTGTCCCCTTGCCCAACCTGTATACAGAATTCAGGTATCATTGTTCTGTTTAAATTCAATCTATATGCATCTGTTGATCCATTAGAATTTAGAACAAACTAACTGATTAAAAAGGTTGTCGAGTGCGTGTGCACTCTGATTACACGCGCAGTTCATGTGCCTTAAATTTCTCGTCAAAATCCGTTGAATCTCCTATCCTAGAAGATCTGGTCAAAATCCGACAGTATCATGCAGAGGCACAGATCTTAACGAGATCCAATGGCCAACCGCATGCCATGCTTTGCCATTCTTTATTGAAAATCATATACCCCCATGAGTGTATCATTTGATTTCTTCCTAAAAAAATAGCTGTTGCTATAGTCCTTTACCTATGCATTATTTATCTAACAACTACACAAATGTTGAGATATTATTACAATTTAATGTATTGTTTTGTTTAATTTTTGAAAGCTTTTGAAATTTCTGTCAGAATCCCCATCCCCATGTGGTGCCTAGTGATTCATATGTTCCTTGTTTCCAACCATATGCACTGTCTGTGACAATTGCTATTAAAATATTGGGAGAATCCCCACCTCCTTGTCAAATAGATTTATTCCCAAAAAAGCCCAACAAAATTACACAATTCTCAAATTTCCAATAATTTTTTTTTTTGCAAAATAAAAGGATATATAGGAGGAATATGTAATAAATTAATTCATAGCAAATGATAGATTGTTTGTTACCTGAGCTGCAATGCGATCAATAGTGTCAGCTGAGTTGTTGAATGTTTTGAGGAGGTAATCTGTGCCCCATTTGATGATATCCTTGACATGGTTCAGCTCCCCTGCTGCCTCGTACTTGGCGCGGTATTCAATCACACTCCAGCTCAGCAGTGTCATCGAGAACGACATGGGGAAGTTGAACTTGATGGCGTCGCCAGCGTCGTAGTAACCGCCTACTAGGTTCTTCTTGACCGAGTCGTCCGATAGCCCGTCCCTCATCCCTGAATTCCCCCTCCAGCTCACGTTGTTGTGCTTCGGCATCGGCCCAGCTGCAAAACATAAATCACCGATACCATCATAACGATGTCATTTAATAAGGTGATGAAGAACAATTTTACCCGAACAATTTTATCCGGGGAGCCAAGAAAAAATATTATGGCTATATATATAGATATATATGGATTTTTCATAAATTTTTGGAAGCCTAACCATAAAACTTAATTTTTTGGATGGACAAATCAAAATATTTTTGGGTTTTTTTTTCCAAAATTTTCAATAGTATAAAGGGGTTTTGAACATTTTGAAAGGGGCCAGGGACTTCCCGAGCTCTCACTAAGCTCCGCCCATGCTTCAGGCACTCTTTTTTAGCAGAGTTACCTTTCAGAAAATTATCTTATTAAGTTAGAAACAGAAGTGTGAAGAAGATTATAATTTTCAATTTTTTTTTTGAACTTTTACCCTTCAAAATCCCTTAGATAATGATAGGTTTTTTTTGTTTAAGGGAAAAGCGGAACTCTAGATTCGAACCGTCACTTAATTACTCACCCCACCATACCAATCAGGACATTGCGTTAGTCTTACATAATGATAGTTAACTTTATTGATTATATAAATTTAATCAATAATTAAGTAAGCAATTTTATTGACTACTACTCACATCTTTGAGCATTGAAGAACATGAGGGCCTTCCTCAAAGCCTGTGTGTAATCATCCAGCGGCGGCTTCGGCTTGTGGTGGTGCGGCACTGTCTTTATGATCAGCATGATGAGTCCTACCAACAACCCAACACCGAGAATTGTCCCAAGAGTCCACATGAATAACTTCCTACTAACCACAACGCAACCAAGATCAACATACTTCTTCTTCTTCCCTTGTTCCCCCGGCCCTGCGAGAAGCCAGCTTTGCTGGGTTTCATCGAGGGGCTTGGAGAGTGCAGCTCTGTCGAGGTCGTTGAGGTTGCGGCTGCGGTCATCGTCTGTCGCCGAGTCAGCGTTGGAAATCTCCAATGGCCCTCCCCATGGATCCCTTCCAAACATTTTTGGAATATTTTGTATCTGTTTTTTTTTTTTTGCTCCTCCTCCTCGGTTGGTATTCCTCTATGGAATGAGGAATAATGTGGGAAGAGTGTAATGGAGGGCATGTAAAGAGCTACTAAGTGTGTGTGTTTGCACTTTGGAGTTTAGTGGTGGTTGTGTCTTTCACTCACATTGTGTCACATAGAGAGTCGTTGGGTGGGGTAGAGTGAGGTGGCCACTCCACTTCGTATCTAGCGTATGTACTCACTATTCCAACAAGATTCTGTAATCACTAAGTTGTAGCTCAGATGAAAAAAAAAAATTGGAATGGTAAAGAAAGATGTTAGGTTTGAGGTGAGACTTAAGCAATACTTATGGACTAGGATAAGAATTCAATGGTTCTGAATTTAGTGCAGCAAAGTTTATACTACTTCACTTGTACTACTTCTACAGTGCAGGTAAGAAAAACTTGAAGCTGGAATAAGCCAATTTTCATTAATTGCTGGTTGATTCTACATATATGAAAGTAGTACAACTAGCATAAATAGCATTATCGTATGTGCAGGAGCACAGATTATAAAGTAGATCGGAGCGGCGCTTGCTTACTAAACTAGCATACCAGTTAACAAAAAGAAGATGGAAATTGACATTAAAAAGAACAATTTAAATTTAGGCCAAGCAAATGGGAAGATGCCTTTGTGACCACTGTGTGAAGGTGCACCAAACAGCAATTTTGACCAGTAGGTGTTTGCCAGGTGTATGAACAAGTGTGCCATAGCTATATATGTTGTGTTATCAGTGAATAGGAAAGACTGTTTGGTGTTTGAATCTAGAGAAAGAGGGCTTATTTGCTTGTGTTGGTCAGCCAGGTTGGAGAGGACTCAGAGGAGCTGGATTGGAACAATCAGTACATGTGATCAAAAGTATTCCTGTAGCGATTCACAAGCAGAGCACACTCTTTTAAGTAGATGAGTGCGTATTGGCAGTAGTTACATAGATCTCCCGTACTAAAACATCAAAGTTGTGAGAAGGATTGAGAGAATTACACTAGAACTGTTGGATATATTGGTATATTCTCTCTATATAAATATAGCACGTGCATATGTGTAACACGTATAATGAACGTACAATTGATTGGATATTGGAACGCGGGTTTGTGGGCTTATAACCCGATACCCAAACCAGTATTTAGAGATAAATACTGGCTTGTGATAGCAGTCTAGGTATTCCAATTTTGATACCTAGGGTGAATATCTCAAGCAACTTAGATCTAGAGATAAACCCTAATTTCCCAATTGTTAATTTCTCACAAAACCTAACAATCTTGAGATATTATTAATCTATTTGTGAGATTAATCAAGAGGGAAAATGAACTCTGTTGGATCCCGTCTCTCCCATCGGATCTTGTCTAAGCCCCGAAGCCACCGAAGCTGCCGTCGCCGATCGTCGCTTTCGTGGTCGGAGTTGCTCGCCGCCCGTCGTCTCTTCCTCTGTCATTCGCCGCCAGTCGAAGCCCACATTCGTGCGAGGTCGTCGACCTCCAGTCGAGGCGTCGTCCAAATCCGAACCCCGACCACCCGTGACGCGACTGCGGTAGCCTCGCCGCTCTCCCTCCGACGTCGTGGCCACTGATCGGCGGCTCCGCCCTCCCTCAGACGCCGGGATCAGTCGTCTTCATCCTCCGATCCAGTGTGGTGGATTTTGGGTGTAGATCCGAACCCAAGAACCCGAATCCGTTTTTTGTTCTGATCTTGAAAGATTTGTTCTTTTGTGTTATCGGATCCGAACCCGATCCATTAAAATTCTGGTGAAGGAGATGGGAGAGGAGTACTTTTGTGTGGTCCCCAACTTCGAGCTTCATCCATGATTTGTTATGGAGAGGTCGTCGAATTGGTTGAATTTGTTGAGGGATTTGTTTTGCGACTACGTCTTCTACTGCAGTTGAAAGCCTCAGAGGAGCTTGCAGTTTAGACGCACACAAAGTGTTTCGATGTTGGGCCTCTTTGGCACAGAATGGCTTGCTGTTTGGATTTGTTCCCAAACAGACATCTAATCAATTGAAGGCGAAGAGATGGTGAAAGATAAGTTCTTTACTTTTCTCTTATTAAATTTCTGTTAAATATTTTGCTATGTGCTGGAAGTTCAAAACATTCGTTTTAAGTTTATGTTTCGAATTATAGAATTACTATGATGCTAAGTGGTTAAGTTCAAGGCTGTATTAATCATTTGTTTAATTAAATACAAGTTGAACAGTTGTTTTGGCTATGTGCTAAAACACAATATCTATTTTGATAAGTTAAACTGTATGTTGAGTATAAAATTCGGATCTCCAATCAAATTGTTTGCTAGAATTAGATTGTGCTAATAATTTGTTTAATTGGCTAATCTTTAACAACTTGATGAATGTAGGAACTTTAATGTTACCTACAAATTGTGTATGTTGGAGACGATGGATTTGCATCATGGTATGATAAGTCTGCACTACGCAGGCTTCTCCATCGAATTTGGAAAATACTTCTAACTTGAAGTGTCGGTATGATCTAATTTAATTTTCTCAGTATTTTTCATGTGATGAATGTGTTAACGTTTTGTGCGTTTAATCATATGATTGAGAGTTTTAGATCATAGTTATTCTCGCTCTGGAAAACTAGCATGTTTAGGGTTGTTAAGTGTTTTATCATACTACGTGTATAGATATTTTGACAAATCCATTATTTGCAGTTTGTGTGAGATTACATATTTGCGCCTCTCTAAAATTTAAAATAAAATAAAATTGTATGAGATGTATAACAAATGTCTGTAACATAGGAGAGAGCATCTCTTAATGTAGAATATGATTCTACTAGTTACATTGTGTTCCCTCTCGTTCATTGTACTGTGTGTGCAAAGTTGAATTATAATATGTTAGTCATTATCTCATTTAGCGTTATGAAGATGATAAAGAACGAGTAAAGGAAAGAACTCTTTGCTCAATGTGTTTGAGCTAGTGGACATTGTTAGAACCATTAGAGAAAGCAAATAATTTTTGAAAAATGTGATAGAGTAATTTTGTATTAACTCTTATAAAGTGCATATATTGTCAATCGTATGTATAAGTTGAGTTTAACAAATGAGACAATTAATAATAATAGTTCTAATTGTGTTCTTGAACATAGCATAATTGGCTAAGATTTGAGAACTATATATTCAATTGTTTGTGAGGAAATGTGATCTAATTATCAAAACTGGGGGGAAATGGAGTTAAAAGCTATTGAGTAAAAAGCTTTAACATCCAAGTTGTTTTGAAATTTAGAATCACTATGAACTATATATTAAATTGTTTGTTCTTGTTAAAACTCATAGCCCTACTAAATGACACTCCATTAAATATGACAAATATGAAAGTTGTGCTCAGATTATGATCACTAGAAAATCATTTAGTATGGTCTCTAGGAGCACACAACTTCTTGAGTCAATACATTCTGATATTTATGATCTCAGTAGCTTTGTGACTAGATGAGACAATTGTTGGTCAGAAGTATTTTAATCGCTTTTGTAGTTAATTAATATAAGTCTGTCATATATATGAAGAATGAAGCACTTGTTAATTTTAACGAATTAAAAAAAAATTATAGTTAAATGCTAAAAATCAAGGGTTCAGATTTAATAGAGGTGGTGAATATGTTTTAACAACTTTAGAGAAGTTTGCATTGTGCATAATCTCTACCGCACTCTACTCACAACAGTCAAACGGTATTGATAAAAGTTAGAATCAAACACTTAGTGAAATGTTGAATTCTATATTATTGACTGTTGTTTGTCTTGTGTAATTATGAGTGATGTTGTATTGTTAATCATATCTCTAATGTGTTACTACACTCTAAATTGAATACACCTTGTAAATCATGGTATGAAAACACAAACAGTTTTGTTAAAGTGAAAATGTGTGTTGTGATACTTTTGTTAGAGTACATGACCCTAGAAGGCCTAAAGTATGACCTACAACAAATATTTGTGTGCTTAGAAAGTGCAGAATGTAGCTCTATGGACAGATGTTAGATCTATCTAATTTGTGTTAGAAGAATCTAGACTTGCAAGTTCTTTGAGGATATGTTCATCAAAGATAAATGTATGAAATAATCTAGTCCTATAGACATGTTCAATGATTCACAGTTGGAATCAAGAACTAGCCTTACTGACACTTGAAAACTTGAATGACAAATGAGCTAAGAAGAGTCTTTAATAGACAATGAGATGATTTTGTGTCATACAATAATACTTTAATTTAGTTGATCTGCCGAAAGGGGCTAAAACTATAGTAAGTAAGTGGGGTTTTGTAGAAGAAACTTAATTTTGATTGTTCAGTAGCAATTTTAATGCTTTTTAGTAGCTAACAGATTGACTGAGAAAAATGGGGTAGATTTATTTGATGTCTACTCACATGTTTGTCATATTGCTACAATAAGTATTCTTCTTACCCTTACATCTATTGAAAATTCTGTCATTCATAAAGGATAATTAAAAGGCTTTGTACTTGATGTTTTGTACTGAACAGTTTTGTACTGGAAAATTTTGAACTAATATGTTTAGTGAACAAGATTTACAATATAGTAAAATTATTGTATGTTCTTAAAACATGTATAGCCAACAGATAAATAATTTGACAAATTTTTTGAAAGAGCCTAGTATATGAATCAAGTGATTCAGATCAGTGTCTTCAACTTTGTGGTGTGTCAAATATAGTGGCTATTATTTGCTTGTTCTGTTGACATGCAAGTTCTTGGAAGTGACCTCTCTATTATAAATGAAGTTAAAATTATGCTATCCAAAGAATTCAACACGAAAACCTAGGTACTGTGGACACCATAGGTATAAGGGTGAGTTTTCAGTTGGCAAGGGATAACTCTTAGCCAAACTCATCAAATCAAAATGTGTTTCAAAAGTGGGGATATAGTGATTGAAAGTGTGTTTTGAAACACCTTATGATTATGATAAAAGGTTGACACCTAATGATGGTGCAACTACGAGACATGTAGATCATTCTAAAGGAATTGACAGTCTCAGGTATACAAAGATCTGCACTAGAATAGACATAGCCTTTGAGGTAGGTATGATCTGCAGATTCACTAATAATCTCATACACATTTGAGTACCCTTAAGAGGCTAATGAGATACCTGAGTGGTATTCAAGAGTTTGCTTTGTGCTACTCTAGTCATTCTTCGAATGACTGACTGACATGATGCATTATGATGCTCAGAATTTAGTGAAAGTCGATAACTAGTAGATATGTGTCTACACTAGGAGAAACAGAAATGTTATGGAAACAAAAGCAAACAGGCACTGTGCTATCATCCATGAAATCAGACCTCTATGTGTAATCCTCTGCAGGGGAAAAGGCTGAGTGGATTGAAGAAATTGTTGCTAGTTATCCATTAAGAAGTTTAAGTAACTCTCTAATTCTGTTATGCGACTATCAAGCTACAATGCACTGTAGCTCATAACTCACTCTATAATAGTAAGAGGAGTATATTAAGGCTGAAAGAAGCCTAGTTGAACTTTCTCATAAATAAAGTGCAATTGTGACAAGTATGGCTAATGCTCTTGCTAAGAGACTTGAAAGTGATCTAATTATCAAAACTGTGGGGGAAAGTGGAGTTAAAAGCTATTGAGTAAAAAGCTTTAACATCCAAGTTGTTTTGAAATTTAGAATCCAATTGGAGCCATAGAGAAGTTCAAACTTAAGCATCAATTTTAGGCAGTTGACATGTTTTAGATAATTTTGATGATTCGACATAAATTCCACAAATATATAATATCATTCCAATTTTGATGATATTATATATCTAGGAAATTTACTTAGAATAATCATATTATTCCAATACGAAACATGAAAACTTGTCGATGTGTTTCCGATGATTAAATTGTCCTAAATATCATTCCAATTTTGATGATATGTCTTTTATGGTTACATGTTTCATTCCAATTTTGATGATTCAATGTTAAACCATGATTGAAACGGCAGTCTTTTCATTCCAATATGAAACATAGTATGGTTCTTGTGTAGAAACTATAAAGTTCATGTACTTTACTTATTAAAGATACTTGATTGTGATGCTTGCGTTACATTTTTGCTAAGCTAATTATGAATTGTACTAAGTTCTTTTGTGGAACTAGATACTTTGTGAAATTGTTGGAATTCTTAGAGATGTGTCTCTTGATATTCTTGTTTTCAATAAGCTAGCAAAGATGGAGGAATTGAATCTGTCAACATAGATTTCAAAAATAATGATTTGCTCAAAATGGAGGAGTAAACATAAAGCAGTGTGCAAGGATAGAATTTCAATTTATTTCTTTTGAGAATAAATTAGTCACTTGCTTGGTAAAACTTCTGTTGAGTTTAAGACTCTTGTGTTCATGAGCTTAAAACTCATATTTTGTTCTTGAAGTTTATTTGCTTTGTTTGATTTTGAAACTATGACAGATTATTCCAGTTGGTTTCGTCTTTGTGAACTATTCTGAATTAGATATGGTTTGGAACTAGTTAATTATATTGGTTTAGTCTTGATTGAACTATTCAGTTTTATAATTCTATTGGTTCTTATGAAACTATACATTTATGATGTTTTTCCTTTATGGACTGCTATCAGCCAGTCAGTTGTATACTGATCTGATGAGATAATCCTGTACTTTATATATTGAGAATATAGGAGGAGATTGTTGGATATATTGGTATATTCTCTCTATATAAATATAGCACGTGCATATGTGTAACACGTGTAATGAACGTACAATTGATTGGATATTGGAACGCGGGTTTGTGGGCTTATAACCCGATACCCAAACCAGTATTTAGAGATAAATACTGGCTTGTGATAGCAGTCTAGGTATTCCAATTTTGATACCTAGGGTGAATATCTCAAGCAACTTAGATCTAGAGATAAACCCTAATTTCCCAATTGTTAATTTCTCACAAAACCTAACAAGAACTAGAACTAGAATTGTATGTATAGTCAGTCCTTCATTTATAGGATTTGTGCCGGATGAAGTGAGATTCGCTTTGAGATGCACACCTCAGCCCCTTGTTTTCATGCCATTGATTGGAGAAACGTTTGTAACGTTCAATGCAGTCAATTAGTATTACACAACCTATAGAGATACTATAAGAATCAGAAAGACATTAAAGAGAGTTGCTGAGGTCACTGATTCGAAACTTGAGCTTTTTTTTTTTTTTTTTTTTGAAGTAAAAGTGACCGAGGTCACCAATCTCATTAATGATAATTAACGGGATTACAAAACAACTCCAAATACATCATAAAGTACTCAACGGTACCACTCCCATACAGTCATCTACAGTGCTCATCGGCACAACAAAAGACAATCTAAAATAAAACAACAACAACATAGCATCTAAGCAATATCGAGGAACTCTGACGTCCCTGAAAGTTGCGGTCCTCTAGTGTTGCAACTCTCTCCTCCCTGAAGAGAAAAAGGTGCTCCTCCTTTGGACCCTGCATCCTGCCCCCCTGATCACTCTGCCCCCCCCTCCTCTGCTTCTCTTCCTCGGGCCTGTATGACCTGTCCAATCATGAATTAGGACAACAATTTTTCTGAGCAAAATATGGAAAAGACATCTAATGTTACGAAAGCAAAGATCATTTCTATCCCTCCACAAAGACCAAAGAATCGCCCCCGCAGTAATGTCCCATTGAGCCTTATCGAAACTTGAGCTTTATTAAGTAGAATTCAGTGGTTGCATTTTGTTGCAGTCCAAGCTGACTAAACCTTGTAATACGGTGTGTTCTTCCTTCCGTGTGATTTTTTTTTTATTAAGAAAAAATGGAAATGTGGCCGCCCCGTTTCATTAATTAGATATTAACAAAACAAACCCAGAGTACTGGACCATAGTACAAACTACGAGCAAGAAATAAAATATGAAGCAACGTGATCCGTACAGGCACCAAATGATCCCTCCAACAAACCCTGAAGGATAGGCCGACATATCGATAGTCTTCCACACTATCGAAGAGGTCCAACTAGATTGTTCCCAAATAGTCGTATAGAAACCTAGAACGACTTATATTTTGGAGCGGAGGAAGTAATTATTACAATTACAAATGAACAACTCATTTGTGTTCCAGAATAGAGCCCCTATCTTATGTTTTAGTATTGCATTTAAGTATTTTATGCGTACTATTTTAATTTTAAGTATCCAAAATTCTCCCTTTACTAATTATGGAATGATAAACAGAGAGCTTTAAGAAATTGATAGTCATAAATATCGACTATGCTCATAATTTTTCATCTGTTTACAACACCAATTGTTTCCAATAATCTGTTTCCAGTACAGTTATCTCTTCTTTTGCTAATAACCGATACAGTTCTTGGCAATAACACTAGTTACAACTATGAGTTAGAACCATATTGATTGTTATGAATTTTCAGATACGACAATGTATGGATTCTGATATGATAATCATCAATAGCAAACTGAGAATACAAAAGGAATAACTTTGGCTGGTTTTCGAACTAAGGGGTACACGTCATAACCTGCTTTCAAACCTGATTCAGAACCTAAGACATTCCTTTATCCTTCGCAACCCTTTACCATCTGTGCTACAACTCACATATAGCTTTGGCTGGTTGGTTAAGAATCAGCTACGCTGTGTCCTTTTATCTGTACTCACTTTCTTGGTAACTTATAAAGAGGAGATCTAGATATTAGGTAAAGATTCTGAAGAAAAAGAATGGAAGCATTTAGACAACTGTCGGTGACTTACAGTGTCGGCAAAGTCTCTTGTACATTTTTTATATGACTTGAAAAATATAAATGTATTTTCTACTATACTAATTGCAGGTAGGTCCATAATAACTATTGATTGTTTGCTTTCTGTCATTTTACAAGCATATCTTGCTTATTGCCCCCTAATCCCTTTCAATTGTGGCCCATTTCTTCACCTAATTATTTTCTTATATGGTGGAGAGTATCTGTCTACGCACATTAATTTATCTTAAAGTCTGGGTGATTACACTGAAATTGGACTGCATACCTTTGTTTTCAAAGTGTGTGTTAGGAAATCAAGGAGTTAACAGTAAAAGGTTATGTTCCATGGTGTGTTGGGGCATATGGCTAGAAAGGAACAATAGAATCTTTAGAAGCACACACAGACACATCATGCATCAACAATTGCTCCTCAAGATTATTGATCATATTATGTTCTGGACTAAAACAGCAGGTAACGAACAGACAAAGAAGATCAAGGACATATACAAGGACATTGCCACCGGCCAAGTTGTATTACAGGAAGGGGGGAGGCACAGCAGAGGAGGCTTGATTCCATGGTGTGAGGCGGGTGGTACACGCATCCGGGTGTCTTTTGGGGATGTGTGTGGCTTCATGTATTTTCAGGGCATTCTTTTGATGTATTTTGGTGTATGTATTTTGGGTCTTTTTATTTACTTGTATGTGTTTCGGTGGGATGTATGGGATCCGGAGCGACCTATGTAGAGGACACATTTTTTTGGTGGGACAATGAATATCATGGCCCGAATGTGGGTCACATAAATATTATTGTCCGACGTTGGTTTTTCTGTTTTATTAAAATCTTTTTAATAAAACTCGGGGGGCTGTGGCCAACCTTTATGATAAAAAAAAAAAAAAAAAAAGGGTAAAAGGTTATGATATGTTAAAGAACCTACCATAGACCGCAACTCAGAAGTTATGGTAAGGATGAGAGTTTAGTATTTACATTCAAACAAGTGGAACACTCACCTCGAAGGACAAAAGAAAGAAAATGAAAAGTTCATTAAGTGCTACTTTGATAGCCAGTGAAGCTACGCTATGAACGGAGTGTAAAACGTTTATGAATGCCCACTTATTATCCTTACATTATCTTTTCAAATTTTGAGGAGATCGTGTGGGGATGTGCTTTCAGACGTGCACTCCTTCCATCTGATATTTAGAAACCATGTAATCCTGTAGATCTCCTTAAATATCTCTGCACAGACACAGAATTTCATTTGTTATACAATTCTGTTCCTTTTTCGATCAAGTTGTAAGTTTCCCCTGCATCTTGCTTTCTTCTGTGGTAAGTTGAAGTTGAGCTTCATTGAAGGGAAAACTAAATCTCACTTTGAGTGCAAGATACATACACTTGGCCTGCAGTGTAGTGCAAGAATAACTGATGCAATTACCAAATGCCAAGTTGAGGTACACATTATAAATAGACAGACAGCTAGATTTGTTTCAGATACACAGCTAGCTTCACACTCCAGATTTAACTAATGAAGCAGTACAAGATTGGAATTCCTTGCATATTTTCTCTTGATATGTCACCCAACTTTATTTGGTATTTAGCTGTTTATGTTCTCTCGAGCGCAGTTCTTATGCACTGCACTATATTCACTCGGCTACACATTCCAATGATTTCCTTATAAATTCTTGGGGCCAATCAAAACATGTCGCATGACTTACAGTGGGAAGTATCAAAATCCTAAAATTAGAACATTTTGGGAATCACTGAACTAAGATCAATGGTTATATCTACATTTTCCTTCAATCCTAAAATTAGTCTTGGATTTTTCGAATTCTAACACTCAGTCTTTGAAAAATCACGTTATTTTTAACTAAACGTGGTCTTTCAAAGACCGAGTGTGTCATTTTGGTGAATACTTTCAAAAGTGGGTCAGTTTGGTAAATACTTTCAAATAGTGGGTCATTTTGATAACAAGTTCTATGAAACAGATAACAGCAAATGTAATAGAATAGTAATTAAATTATGTAATTCTAGATGGAAGTGAATAATGAATATTAACCATCATTTTGAACCAGAAAATTTTTGGAACTACATCACCTCCGGAAATGGGCTTCAATTGGTGATCCCGTAGGTAGAGACAGGCATCCTAAAGGAGAAAAAAATCTGAAACCTGACAATAAGAAGAAAGAGTACATATCACCTATTTGGATAGTGATAACAAATAAGAAGAAATAGCCCTTGGGAACAACGAGGCCATACCAGCTAAACATATTCGAAGTTGCTATAGATGGTGTGCCAAGATGGACATCTAGATATAGAGTTGAGTCAAAGTAGCCAGCAAATCCTGCAGAAAATAAGCTTACCAATAATCTTGCAGCCATTAGTTTCACTTAAGGGATTCAGCCTAAGTTTCATTTGATTTGTAAACAAAGTGATTTGCAAGAGATGTTTTGAAGCTACATGTAAAACCTGATTTTTAAGTATGAGAACAGAAAAACAATAAATAGTAACTTAGCAAACATACCAATAGCAGTGACAACACAATAGGAATTGGTTTAATGTATTCTTATATGCACAGTAATTATTAGATACAATTAGTTAAATGTTTGTTCTGTATGATGAATAGAGTTTGGTATTACATAGTTTACTTACGAAATTAGTAGGTCGTACACAGATTTGGGTGCATATTCTGTTTTATTTTGTAGTTCATTTTGTCGGCGATCCTATTGCAAGATTATTGATTGATCTTTTTTTTTTTTGAAATAAAAGTGAACAAAGTCACCAATCTCATTAATGATAATTAACGTGATTACAGAACCACTCCAGATACATCATATAGTACTGAACGGTACCCCAACAAAAACTCACAAACAGTGCTCATCGGCACACAAAAACTGTCTAAAACAAGTAGAAAACCACATAGAATCTATGCAACCACAATGACTTCATAAACCGAAATAGTTGTGGTAAATGCGGACCACATCTCAGACCTCCCTGCTAGTGCTGAAAGAGGCACTATTCCTTGGGTGCTTGCTTGGTGAATCACACTGCCCCGTCGCCTTTGCTTCTCTTCCTCTGACCTGTATGACCTGCCCAATCATGAATGAGGACCACAATTTTTCGAAGCAAAATATGAAATTGACATCTAATGTTACGAAAGCAAAAGTCATTTCTATCCCTCCATAAAGACCAAATAATCGCTCCCGCAGTAATATCCCACATATCCCTATGTTCTTTACTATTATTGATATTTCTCCAATCCCCCCAAATGTCTTGAACCCTCTTCGGCGTCTCTACCGTATTGAAACCCATCCCAAACACTTCCCAGACTAAGACGGCTCTAGGGCAAAGAATGAATAGGTGGTCAGTGTCCTCCGCATCCACGTAACACTGTTGACAGATATTGCTAATAGGAACATTGCGTTTTTGTAAGTTCGTTTTAGTTAAAATCGCGTTGTGGAGGGTCAACCAAGCAAAAGCTTTGACCTTGGTCGGGATTTGCGCCTTCCATATGATATTTGCGTGATTACTTCTAATTCCTCCATCGTTCAGGACCTCATACATGGTCGACACTGAGAACATCCTATCCTTCCCTCTCGTCCACATTCTCTCATCCGTAGCCCCAGTAGTTGGCCGATCTGCGTCCGCTAGCATGCCTTTCAGCTCTCCTAGTTGTGCTAATCCCGTCGTTGAAAGGGCTTCTTCATGTAGGAATCTCCATCTTCCGTGCCTCCATCTTTCAGAAACTAGTTCGTCCATCGAATCTACTTCGCTTGATTGATCTTGTAGAGGTGCATGGACTCTTTCATGTGCACAGCTTAAGTGATTCATGCCTTTGTGTACAAATATAAAGATTCATTTCCTCTCCTTAGCTTAGCTTTTATTTGATATCTATTCCAACAACTGTCGACACTAAAATTATTATCTGAACGCATATATCAGGCACTATTTTACACTATGATGTTTTAGTTTGCAAATTGGTATTTGATAGTCTAGTGACATATCTCTAGCAAGAATAACAAAAAGTCTGATACGTGAATTTTGTAAATCACCCTGGGGGGTGGTGAATAGGGTGATTGTGCAGAATAAAAAAATAATTAAAATAAAGTGCAGAGTAAATAAAAAGAGTTAAGAAGAGCAAACGCAGATAGCACAAGTGACGTAGCGATGTAACGTGGTTCAACCCCCAGCTCTACGTCCACACCTCCTACTTATAACAATTCTCCGCCACAAGCATTCTACTATACTCAAAACCCTTGTACAGTGATTCTCGGATTCAAGCTGAGAGACCTATTACACCCAAAGGACTTCTAATACAAGTCCCGTCAATCTCACCGAAGTGGAAGAAAAGAAAAACTCAGGATCTTAAATGATCCTGACTGAAGAATACAAAAATTATCACACACACGCTCGGATTGATTATTGAAAGATTAGTTCAGAAGATTTTTCTCAGAAGTAATAGGTGAGGAATACTCAGTGGGTTCGGCCAATTAAATAGATTGGGAAGTGTATCGATCAAAATTGAAAACAATACATTCCGAAAAATGTGAACAACGCAAAGTGCAGTCGACCGCAATCTTGGTGCAGTTGACCATTCATCTCTCTGACGTAAAGTAGAGAAATGAAGGGTCGACTGCTTCTTACGCAACTGAGAGTTGTAGTCGACTGCGATGCGGTCGACCGTCATGAGGTTCCTTTACTAGAATAAAATCTGGAGAACAGCGCGATTTTTTACTATACTTAAAACTTGCAATTATGCAGCTGCAGTCTGGGGTATATCTCTTTTACACGAATCTGCAAATTGGAAGAGAAATATCACTATTTCTATAAGTTAAATCTTTTTTTCCTCTTTCTTTTAAAGGCAGTACAAACGAACACAAAATTCCCGACATTTATTTTAGAATTTTCCACCGTTTTAAACGCCAGGATTGATCACCCCGGCGCTTCGTGAAACGTCGCCGCAAGCGCCGGGTTTTCCCCTGGCGGGGATGCGAAAAATATTTCCCGGCGTTTTCAAACGCTGGAGTTGTTTTTTAAGCTATCCCAGCATTTTGAAACTCCGGAATAGAATTTTTTTTTTAAAATTATTTTTTCCATTAAAAATCCCATCCCAACATTTTAAAACGCCGGGCTAGGCCCTTTATCAATTTTTATTTTTATTTTTATTTTCTTTTTTTTGTGGGATTGGGGGTTAATAGTCAGATTGTTGTTGTTGATTTTATCAAATTAAAATACTTGCTACAAATTTATGAATTAAACATAATAAAAAATATAAAAGTATTTTAGAACACTAATTAAACAACTAAGTTCAAATTATCCACAAATTCAAAATGTTTGAATGGTAAAAGTCTACAAACTTCATCCACATATTAGGAGCCTTCGGCCACCAGATTTGACTCAGAAAGCAAGAGATGCCGAGGATATTACAATCCAACCCAATAGGACCTTCCATTGCTATTATGGATAGGCGAAGGAGTTGGAGCAGTCATACACCATTCGTACCAAACCTACAAAAAAATAGCATATATGAAACAGGAACTTATTACCAAAATGATCCACCTTTTGAAAGTCTTTACCAAACTAACTCACTTTCGAAAGTATTTACCAAAATAACACACTCGGTTTTCGAAAGACCGGATTTAGTTAAAAATAACTCGGTTTTTCAAAGACCGAGTGTTAGAATTCGAAAAATCCAAGACTAACACTCGGGCTTTTAACACTCGGTCTTTGAAAAACCGAGTTAGTTTTAACTAAAAGACCGAGTTTGGGATGGTTTGGGATTTTTAAAAAAAAGTGAGGCAGTTTGGGAAAAACTTTCAAAAAGTGGGGCAGTTTGGGAAAAAATTCGGATAGCTGAGGGTGGCTTCTCCTTACCCTATGGACAAGTGAAGAAAGTTCAAGCACCTGCCACGTGGACTGGTCGTTTCTGGGCAAGAACCGGTTGCAACTTCTCGTCCACCACCTCGAACTGGGTCTGCCAGACTGGCGATTGTCGAGACTTGCTTTCGTGCAATGGAACCATCGGACTCCCCCCAGCCACCCTAGTTGAGGTACCTCAATATATACTGATCCTACTTGTCAACAGATTCCTCTGATAACCCAAAAAATAGCTTCTCTCTCTAGAATTTCTAGAGAGAGAGGCTCTCCCAAAAACACAAAACACAAAACCCCAACAACAATTAAACCCCTCTTCTTCTTTCATCTAGATCTCATCACCTCTAACCTTCTTCGTTTCTTCTCTCCAAACCCACTCAATTGTTACCGAGGTGGTTCGCTGAACTATAGCCTTCTCCCGCGAGGCGGGATGGAGGAGGAGGGGTGGTTGCGGCCACCTCTCGGGGTTAACTCCGTGATCGGAGTGCGGCGCGACCAGGGCATCGGGGTTGGTGGCTCGAGCGCGCGATTAGGGCTTCAGGGCACCGAGGTGTAGCCATGGCTTCACGGACAGTGGCTCGAGCTGCTTGGTGGCTTCAGGGACAGTGGCTCGAGCACGCTATTAGGGCTTCAGGGTGTTGGGGCTAGACCGGGGTGCGACCATGGCTCGAGCGCTCGATTAAGGCTTCAGGACACAGGGGTACGACCAATGGCTTCGGGTGGCTCAAGCGCGCGGCGTTAGGGCTTGCAGCGGGAGTGCTGCCAAGCAAAGGCATCGGGTGGCGTTCAGCAAATTTGGGGTAGTCAGCCCTGCCGTAGGGGAGGCCGGGGAGAGAGTAGGGGGGTGGAGATTTTCGAATTTCAAAATTGGTTTTGAAATTTGATTTTGATCTGGGAAGTGATGTCGCAGGAGAGAGATTTGAATTTCATGTCGAGTTTTGAAATTCGAGTGAACAATGAGGAGCTCATGACATCCAAACTCGTCCCTGATATCCAAATTACAACCGATTCACAATTAGCAGAGAAAGGTGCCCTAGTTGGTGTGGGTGATGTTGTCAGGCAAATTTATAGTTTAGGTTCTACTTTGACCTTGGTTGGTCAAAGTGAGGGATGCCTTTGATTTCTTTCTTGTCTGGGGGCTCGCAGGGGTCAGGTGCGACGTCTACCATCGTTGCGAAAATGCGGTGAGAGTCATCGAGGGTGAAGCAAGGGGATGAGAACGAGGACTCAATCTAGATATGGAGTTGTCAAATTGGTGGAGTGCCTGCGGTGTCTCTCATATGGTGCTTACATTTGTCGTTTGAGTCACTGCGGGGGGCGACGAGGGAGAGCATACGATAGTTGGAGAGGATAAACGGTGTACAAGCGAGGGACTGAGTGAAAGAATGGGCCCAAATTGGTACGAAAAATTTGCTCTGGCAGAGGCTGCCGATCAGTGGGACTAAATTTCGCTGTATTTTTTATTTGTTGGTTGGGATGTATGAGTTTCAGAACCCAGTCTGTCGGGATCTGAACTTCATAAGCCTTATTTTCGGTTGTATGTTTTGTTAATTCTCTTTAATGAAATGCGGGGGATTTCTACCCACCGTTCAACGATATAAAAAATAAACAGATACCTCTGATATTATAAGTTCAAATGAGTGAAAGTGTGGTTATTTGTGATCTTAGGGTATGTATATTGCAGTTTTTTTCCCATATAGTTAGCCCCAATTTTGCCTATTTGTGATCTTAGGGTATGTATATTGCAGTTTTTTTCCCATATAGTTAGCCCCAATTTTGATAACATCGTTCCATTACATTCTCTTTAACGAGACAAGATAGGTATATTTCACATTCAGTTTAACAAAATTTCTCATTATGTTCAGGTTTCACTACAAGAAGGTAAACTGACCTTTTACGACTTCAGTATATAGTTGATGGCTACAAGTTACAACCTACCCATATCAGTCTGTTCCAAGCCATTTGACCCCAATTGCTTGATCAAGGGATGCACGAAGAGCATCAACAGCGTGTGCCCCTCCGAACTCCAAGTTCTCGACGCGAGGGTGAAAGCACTAGCACTGTTGCTTGCAAGAGTGCTTGTTTAGCATTCAATCTGGATGTGTTCTGTTGCAGGAACTCATATGCCAAGCCAGACAAGTGTAAGGCTAGTATGTATTCCAAGATGTTTAAGGATGCTTGCCCTTCGTATACTAGTTCCGCATTTGATTCTCCTTCACCCATTGTGAACTGCAACTCGAAGGATTTTATCATCACTTTCTGCCTTTCAAAATGGAGCAGCCATTTGTCCATGTAGTGAAAGAAAGTTGAGAAAGATGAAAGTTGAGTACTGTTGGTTGATATACTTGGATTGGTCTACTTAGTAGAGAATAGCTTTTTTTTACTTTTACTTCAGTGCGTACAATGCTATTTTATAGCAATTTAAGATTAAAAAAAACAAGACGGAAGTTGAAGTTGCGTTGGAAGAAAAAAAAAAATCAAAAAGTGACAAACGGATCTAGAAGATCCATCCCACGGGTTTTCGAATTTTTTAATAATTAAAATATTATTTTAGTTGGAAAGAAAAAAAAGAAAAAAATGGAGGGCCCACCCCACTGGACGGAACTACAAGTTCCGTCCGAGGGGAACTTATTTTTTGGGGGGTTTTTTTGGGAGCGACGGAAATTGAAGTTGCGTCGGAGAATTTTTTTTAAAAAAAATTGTGGGACGGAATTTCAAGTTGCGTCCTTTATAATATGCATTTCGCTTATATCTGCTCTCATTTATAGCAATCTACTGTTGTTTTTTTTGTCAAAAAATGCATAAATAGCAAATGACTGCAGCTGGTCGTTTGCTATAAAATGCATTTAATGCATAAATAGCACACGACTGTGGATGCTCTAACTACAGGGCCGGTCCTGAGGTATTTTAGGCCCTGGGAAAAAAATAAAATTGGGGCCTTTTATAGACATGCAAGTATTTTTATATCTATATAATAAAACACAAAGAAAGCTATCAAGTGGCTCACCTTCAATCCCCCAAAAATTAAAGGCTCATATCTAACCTCATAAAACATATTTTCCCTCCCAAAATTTCAAACCCCAAAACCAAATTTTTCCCCCCAAAACTCAAAATCTCATTACTTTATTACTTTCTCTCTCTTATCTTTTCACTTTTTCATATTTCTCTCTTTCTCTCTCTCCCTACCTCTCTCTCCCATTCTTTCTTTATTTACTTAGAAATTTAGATTTTAAGATTTCAGGTTTGTAAATTTTTAGAATTTTTATGCTTTTTATTGCACATGTTATATTGAAAATAGAAAATATATCTGTTCAAATGTTAAATTTCATCATTTTCCACACTTAAATTTTAAGAAGTTAGATTTACACCCCCATTTATAATTATTTTTCAACATATACTAATAGAAACATGGACTTTTATTTACAACTAATTATTATTATACTATTCAAACATGAGTTATATAATTATTGTTTTACTGTTTACAGAACTTTTCGTATTTTGTATCGTTCCGAAAACGTGCCGTAGGCACGTGCCCACGGGCAAATCTAGTATATTAATAAAATATAATATAATGGAGGGGAACATAAAAATAATACTCAGAAAAATAAAGATTACCTTTGTTTTACTCTATGACATCAAATACTCCATAATTTTCATTAAGCATAGTGACAGCGACTCTAGCACCTGCAACAACAAAAAAATCAATCACATCTCATCTAAAATGTTTTCTTCTTGCATTTTTAGAAGCAAAATCATCAATTATATGTTCAACCTCAATATTTTTCAACATATTTTTTTCAATACTCAAAATTGCTAATCCATTTAACCAATCTTGTGTCATAGTTGTTCGTAAATAAGATTTTAATAATTTTAATTTTGAAAAGCTTCTCTCCGCAGATGCCACGGTCACAGGTACAGTCAACAAAATCCTATAAGCAACCAAAATATTTGGAAACATATCCATTTTTTTTGCAAACTCCATAATTTTAATTGAATGTCATGGTTTATCTGTTTCATATGCTTCACTTGGTAGCATTTCTTGCAATATTTGTAATTCTGAAAGTAAATAATTTGCATCAATATCAGACACATCACCATGTTTCAAAGCAAATTCAAGTTGCAAACAACAATTTTTCATTTCATCATCATCCAATGAAACTAACCGTGATGCATCAAATAAGAAGCCAAATATAGATTCAAACATTTGCATTTGTTCAAATCTACTCTTCAATTGAGAAAGAGCCATATCAACTAAAACAAGAAAATAATCAGTTCTAAAATTTTCTTGAGCAGATTGTTGTTCTCTATCCGTATCAGGAATTTCATCAAAATGTCTCTTTCTAAAAATTATACGTTTTACAGAAAATAATGGCTCAATTTCCATTTCAGATGCAATTTCTTTAGCTTCAATCATAGTAGAATTAAATCCATTTTCTCTATATTTTTCAAAAAATGAAACCAATCCTTCCAAGTTTTTAATTGCAACATCAAGAAGCATATCTTCAGTCTGCAACTTTTTACTCACTAAGTTTATTTTATACAAAATTTCATTCCAAATAACCAAACTTAAAATAAAATCAAAACTTGAAAATTTACCTGATGCTAATTTCTCAACATCTCAACTCACTTTAGAATCATCAGAAATGTCTGCTAATTTAATTAAAGCTTGTTTTATTTTGGGAGCTTGACTTTTTATTGCTTTTACGCTTTCAATGTGACTTTCCCAGCGTATAGTTGATAAAGGTTTCAAAGTTAATTCATTTACATATTCAAGTAAAAGATTTCATCGCTTTGTTGAATTAGAAAACACATTATAAATAGCTTGACATGCTTCAAAAAAAGATTTTCCTTTTAAACAAGAGTTTGTCATATCACAAAGTACTAAATTGAGATAATGCAACCACATGGCATATAAAAAGCTCTGGGATTTATGTCAAGTAACCTTTTCTGAACATCTTGGTGTTTTCCTTTCATATTAGAACCATTATCATAACCTTGTCCCCTCACATTATCAATATCTAAATCAAGAGAGTTTAGAGCTGCTTGTAATTCATTAAAAAGACCCAATCCAGATGTATCTTCCACATTTAGAAACTCTAAAAAAAATTCTTCAATTTTTATTGGGTAACTTGCGATATCGACACTTCGTATAATCAGAGTCATTTGTTCTTTGTGACTAGCATCAGGGGTGCAATCAAGAATCACTGAAAAATATTTGGCCTCTTTAATTTTTTTTATAATTGCACTCTTGACACTTGATGCTAACATTTTTATTAATTTATTTTGTATTTTATGACTAAGATAATTGTTACCGCTGTTTTCGGTGTGGGGGTAAACAGACAAAATTTGTGAGTCCGAGAAAAACCTGAACAGTTGACTCAACCTTCTTGCTCCTGCCGCGACCTGCAAGGAAGTGCGAAACACCGGGGTTGATTCCGGCGACGCACCCTCCGACGCTCTTGTCAGTAATCAGAAGAGATTAAGAAAGAGCTTAAAAGTGGTGAAGAAGTCATTAACCTGGTCTTGGTGGTAGAGGGGTGATATTTATAGTCGCCATTGGAACGGTTAGGGGCCTGATTTCCTGCTTAACAGCAAGGAGGAAAATCCTCCTATTCTGTTTTAGGAAATTAGCCCCCGATTCCCGGTGGAAGCAAATCAGGGTTGTTGATTTGGCTAAATCAGGGATCCTGATTTGCCCCTTGATGTTTTGGGTTCGCCTCGGGTTGGGACCCGAACCCAACAGTGGTGTGGATCCGGTCGCGGGTTGTTGGAGGAGATTTCGTACCCGCTTTGGATCCGCTTGTATGTGAAATTACCTTTTTACCCCCGAGCATCAAGATTCGTGCCCAATCTGGACGGTTCCGATTTAACCCTATTTTTAGCCATATCACGAGCCCCCCACTCCTAAAGACTGAGTGTGATCAGACTTTGAGGAGTAGTTTAACTTTTTTGGTGGCTAGCGGAGTTGTATCGGAGTCCATATGGAGGATTTAGAATCTCGAAGGGGGTAGTGATGTAACTTTTTGATGCCATGTGTTGTTTCCTAGCCATATCAAGCACTTGGCGTCTTTCATCTATTTTTTTCGGATTATTTATTTAATTTTGCGATGTATTTACTAATCCTTCGGGGGCCTTAACTGTACATTCTAGGGCAATAATTGTTCGTTCAGGGGCTCAAAAATATGCCCCCAAATTTTTAATTATTTTCCAGAATTTTTAGTTAATTTCCCAAATTTTTGGCAATTTTTTCGCAATTTTTAAATAAATAAAGCGAATTAAATAAATAAAAAACGATTTTTAATACTGATTTATGGCGTGGCGCAATCTGGACCTCTGATCGTCGTCCAGCGTGATTTTCTGGGAGATCTGACGGTCTACATCGCTCGGCGTCTTTTTTCTCCATTTTCGAGCTCGGAATGGCACTTGCTCGGTTGCCGACCGGAGACTAGGGGGTTCGGCGTGCCGAGCGACGTGGCGCAATCTGAGCCATCGGATGGCGGCAGGTTTCCCAAGAAAATGTTATCTTGTCGTTTAGTGACCTCGGCGCTCAATCTGGACCGTTCATCATCATGAGCACGAATTTTTGGAAGATCCAACGGTTGTGAGAGCTCGGTGTCTCTTTTTCTCCATTTTCGAGCTCGGAATGGCACTTACTCGGTCGCCGACCGAAGACAGGGGGTCTCGGGATGCCGAGTGACGTGGCGCGCTCTGAACCGTCGGATGGCGACGCGCATCTCGAGATGGGCACATTTCCCAAGAAAACACTATCTTGTCGTTTAGTGTCCTCGGCGAGATCTGGACCGTTTGATCGAGATCAGGCGCGATTCTTGAGGAGAAAGTGAGTTTTTTCCATTTGCGAGCTCGGAAAGGCACTTGCGCGGCATCCGACCGGAGACAGGGGGTTTCGGTAGGACGAGCGACGCAGCGCGATCCGTCTCGAGACGATCCTGTTCCCAAGGGCATTAATGGTGCTCCGGGGTTTGTGCGGCGTTCCACCTTCTTCAGGTCATTAAGGATAACTCCTTCAATTAATATGTGGCGTTTCAACTTCCGAGGATCATAATGGCTAGGTCTTGGAGGTTAGGCTATAAGTACTCCACTTTCCTTTGTCATTTCAATCGTAATCAACATAGAGTTTCAGACCTCGGAGGTATCTTCCTTGGGTAGCTTCTCTTTTGAGGTCCGGAGGGGTGGTTGCTCTTCTGCCTGGTTTTCCCTTTGTTCCTGACGGCCCCAAAGTGGATGTCAGGAGCGGGGGGGAACGAGGCAGTAGTGGTGACGACCGTAGACCGGATCCGAGAGATGAGTTGCTTCAGAAGGACGGGTGGTCGCCCTATTGTCTTGTTCTTTTCCCGTTCCTCACTACTCCGACGGGGATGTCAGGAGCGGGAGGGAATAAGGCAGTAGTGGCGACGACCATAGTCCGGATCTGGGGTGTGGGCTACTTCGGAAGGACGGGTGGTCGTTCTTCCACCAAGATCTTCTGCCTTCCCTGTTTGCTCTGCAGCGGGTGTCAGGGTCGGCAGAGGTCATGGTGGGAGAGGTGATCATCCATGTCCGAATCCGAGGGGCGAGCTTGATCAGAAGGACGAGCGGTCGTTCCTTCACCATGATTTTTTCCGGACCATCTGAGCTCGTTGTTTGCAACTGTGAAGGCGCGGTTGCCAGAGTCCTTTGCCAGGCCGAGCCTTCCAGTTGCAACCAACTAGCTCGGAATGGTGCGCTTCTTCTGATCTCTGAGTGTCGATGGGCCCCCTCCCATCTCTGTCTTCCTTCCGGGCTGATGGCTTCTGATGGATGTCAACCCGGAGGAGTTAGAGATGGGGGGAGTGCCGATCTGTTTTTGACCGGGGCCCGTGGGACGGCGGTATACCGACCGATACACGGGACCTGGGGGGGTGCGCGCCGAGGGCGGTGCCTTAAGACTTTGAATCAAAATTTTTCCTGGTTCTTCCAGACATAGGTGGGCCGTCCGAGGGTTCAATCGTCTGAGCGACGTGGTGCAACCCGAGCCGTTGGATGATGGCGCGCATCTCAAGACGGGCACATTTCTCCAGAAAACACTATCTTGTCGTTTAGTGTCCTCGGCGGGATCTGGGCCGTCTGATCGAGATCAGGCGCGATTCTTGAGGAGAAAGTGAGTTTTCCCCATTTGCGAGCTCGGAAAGGCACTTGCTTGGATTCCGGCCGGACCCTGTTGCAGACAAGTTCGGATTGCTTGTGGCTCGGATTCAGATCCCCTGGAGCCGAGCTAGTTGACTTGGTGATGGAGGCAGTGGTGATGGGCCTTCGCGACGTTTCGAGAGCAGCCCAAAAGTCGCAAACTTTCGTTTGGAAGTCCAAGGGACGTTCCATTTTTACTATAAATCTTCACCCCCCCCCCCTTTAGACCAAGTCTCACTTTTCACTTTTACTCTCTCTCTTCAGTTTTTACTTTGCTTCGAAGCTTTTAGCTCTCTGGTGGCATTGCTAGCTGTCGCGGTAGCGTTCCTTGTTTTCGGCGAACTTTCCGACCGCACCTGTCACCTCAAGGTCAGTCTCTTTCCCTCCTCTTTTAGGAAAAATGGTTAAGATTACGGATGAGACCCCCGCCTCGGAGCAGGCCGTTGGCCGAGGGGATAAAGGGAAGGGAGTAGTGGAGCCGAGCGAGCAGGACGTCGTTCGTCCAGACAAAGAGGGCGAAGTGGCTGAGCTACCCGAGGAAGTCGTGGCGGAGTCCCGAAAGGGTAAAGCCGTGGTCACGATCGTGGAAACACCGAAGAGAGCGGGGGCGTTCGGTCGGCAGCCTATCGCCCTGTCGAGCGTGGGAGGCATCCGGGACTACGCCGAGGATACCTTGGAGAGAGTCACCCAAGGTACGGCTAAGCTGGTGGAGGAGAACGAGCTTAGGGAGCTATCCGAGGTGGACCATAGGATCTCGACTCTTACCGAGACCGATCTTCGTCTGATCCGAGAGGGTTTCCGGATCCCGCTTGAGTATGTACTGCTCCTCCCTGGGCCGGGATTCCGAGCCAACACAAAGTCCTCGTCGAACGTATGCGTCTTTCCGGTCGACTCCCTTATTGCCGGACTCTGCTTTCCCCTCCACCCGTTCGTGGTTGAAGTCCTGGTCTGGTACGGTTTGAGTCCCGCCCAGCTGATGCCAAACACATGGAGGCACGTCGTGGCGTTCGTCCTCCGATGCCAAGAGGTCGGCGCCAAGCCGAGTATGTTCCTCTTTCGGAGTCTCTTCCGACCTTGCCAGCCAAGGCGGGATGAGCAGAGGTTTTTCCTTTCTCCTCGGACGGGTGTGAAGTTGATCGAGAATCCGGACTCGATCAAACATTGGAAGGAGAAGTACTTCCTCGTCCGAGCCCTGACGCCGTGGGTGATACCGACGGTTTGGGCGAAGGAAGGTCTGCCCAAGCGGACCAAGAGAGAGGCGGCGCTGAGTGAGGAGGAGGTGGAGGTCCAGAAGAAGCTCCTCGCCCTGCCAGCGCTAAGCTGGAAAGATATCACTGAGGAGCACCTGTTCCGAGGGGGTCTCATTCCGATCGACCCTAGTATGCTTCTGGTATTTATGCCCTTCGCTTTAAGTTCATGAAAATTTTTCTAAGTTTTTTCGTTCGGCTTGTGCAGAGACGATGAAGCTGGACTACAAAGCTCTGGTGGCGAAGGGCAGGTCAGAGCAGGAGAAGAAGAAGAGGCCGTCAGCAGCGCCTCAGGACAGTCGAGCCCCGAAGAAGCCTTCGATCGAGAAGACTGCCGACCGACCGAAGGTCGCGGTCCTCGGGCAGGGGGAGATCAGCGTTCTCGATCCCCCTACTTCGGAGGTGCCGACTCCGACCCCGAAGTTGGATGCTCCCGGTTCGTCGAGCGGTACGTTCGGCGTGACGGAGGTGCTGTCCCTCCAGGTTCCGCCCCTCACTGCCGAGGCGGAGAAGATCTTGACCGAGCGTCATAAGCAGATCTTCGTCCCCGACTGGCAGGTGATGAACGTCGACGGCTTCTTGGGCGACGGCAACATCTGCATGGAGGCGGTGAAGCACTTGCCGACCCCCAAGGACCGAGCGACCCTGAAGGTCGGGCAAGCAGGGGACGCCGTGATGCAGATTGCTCGGAATACTATGTCGGTAAGTAGGCTGGGTTCTCCCTCATTGAAATTTCTTTCATGGAATTTTTTCGAAGTCTTTGGGTTCGGATTTTAATCCGCTGTTTTCTTTCAGACCCTCTGCCACTTTAATTTCCTGGTGGAGGAGTTCGCGAACAAGGAGCAGGAGAGGGAGCGGGAGAGGGCGGAGCGCGTCAAGGCTACGCAGCGGCTTGATGCCGAGCAGCTTCTCTCGACGAAGAGGGCTACTGAAGTGAAGGGGCTGGAGCAGCAGCTGGCCAACGCCACTCAGCTGTCGAAGGACGTGGCGGCCAAACTTGAGACGAAGGAGAAGGAGGCGGCCGAGCTGAAGGAGGAGTTGGCCAACGCCCGGTCGGAAGCAGAGAAGGCTCGGAAGAGGGCGGAGAGGATCAAGGCCAAGCACCTGGAGAAGGTGAAGAAGGTGAGGAAGGCCGTGCAGGAGGAGGCCGCGCAGCATATGATCCAGAATATGGAGGATGCCTACGGTCGAGCCCTGCTCCACGTAGCCGCCAAGAACCCGGGCTTCGACACGTCCTCCTACCATTTCTACGACCCTGTGGAAGGGGAGGAGGGGATCACCGAGGGTCTGCTCGGCCCCGTGGGGGAGACGGAACCTGTCGAAGGCCCAGGGGAGACCGAAGCCGAGGGCGAGGAGGGGGACGACTCCGAGGAGGAGAGTTGGAGCGAAGGAGGAGGCGAGGGCGATGGCAAGGGCAAGGCCGGGGGGTCGACGGACCCGAGCGACAAAAAGGTCGACCCCTGACCCGGTTGGCTTTTTTAGTCTTTTGTCGTCTTGTTTATTTTTGTAAGCCTTATTGCGGACTGGCCACCACTTTTGTAAAACCTTCTCTTCGGTTTTGAATGAAAAAATGTTTTGTTTGGCCAAAATTTGTCCAAGTGTTGAGCTTCGGATTTGTGTGTGACTAGTTGTAGATGTTTCCGTATATTGTCCCATCGGATTTATCTCCACTTTTCAGGTGAAATTCGGTCCGATTACGGAGGTTGTATACCTTCGGAAGGAGCTGGTAAAAATGAAGGGCGAGCTCTTTCAGAGCCGGCAGAATCGATTTCTCCTGCTCGGCAGGCTGGAGGAGACGAAAGCAGCTTTGCGGAGGTACTGTCGCGAGCTGTGGCAACTGCGGAAGTACCCCCAGCTCCTTGTCCCGAAGGCGAAGTCGAGAGTCTCCGTAGAGAGCTCACTGCCGCCGAGCAGAAGAATGACGACCTTCTGGCTGAGGTCCAATACTTGGAGTTAGCGGAGAAAGAACGTTCGGCGGAGGGAGAGAAGCTGACTTCCGAGCTGGAGAAAGCGTCAAAGGAGCGCAAGAGGCTATCGGCCGAAGTCGACAGGCTCAGAAGGATCACGATAGATAGGGGGATCGAGGTCACCCATTACAGACGGCTTGCGACCGGTAGTGCCAACGCCTCGGGCTCGTCGAGGGCACCTCGACCGAAGAAGTTGGCGAAGGACGACGCCTTGAGGGATAAAATCATCGAACTGGAGGAGGAGATCGCGTCGCTCAAGCCCGTGCCGGAGAGAGCTAATGTTCGCAGCACGTCGTGCACTCGCGAGGAGAGCGAGAGGGGGATTACGTTTTACGAACTTGCGACGCGCTCGCCTATGACCAGGCGGAGTCCAGCCGATGCTCAGAGCAGTGCGGCCGTCTCGTCGAGCGGGGCCTCGGCCGGCGTCGCAGTTAGAGCCAGCAGCGAAGGGGGATCGCGCTTCGTTGGTTTAGGATCGAGCTCGGAGGGCAGGCCTCGTCGTCCTCGCGTTTCCCTAAACCGAAGCATCCCCCTTCCGAAGAGGCCCTGATCATGCCGTTTTTCATCCCTCTTGACTTGTTGTAAAATGTTGTAGTGGAGTCGGTCCTGATGTATGCGAAGCCACCATATGTATATATGAATGCAAATCTGAAAGTTTCTTCAGAAAATTTTCAAGTGTCAGACTTCGGCAGTGCATTGAAACTTTGTTATTTGTTTTCCCCTTTTTTTTCAGCTCGAGGCGTCCGATTCATATGTTGATCTGTACGGCTCGGATGATGACTCTGAATCCGAAGCCTCTTCTGGGACGGTGGCTCTGAGTCCTAGGAGCGTCGAGCTGAAGTTACGCCGGGCTGAGGGTGAGCGGGCTCACCTTTTGTCCGTCCTCGACCTTCGGGAAGCCGAGATCCAGCGTCTGGAGAATAGGATTGCCGAGCTGAACCCTGTAGAAGGGGACGAGGACTCGCAAACCGCATTCAGCAACGCTCTTCGGGTCAAGTGTATTCGGCACAACCAGTCGATTGCTCTCGAAGATTCGACACTTACAAACTGTGGTAGCGAAGCTCCGGAACGGTGCAGGGGAGCTACCAGCCGAGGAGGACGAACAGTCCGCCGAACAGTCTAGTGAAGATTTTTCTATCTGAGGGCTAAGTGTAGTGGGTCGGCGTCGTGTATTTTGTTTCCCCATGCTTTGTAACCGTGAGAAGACGTGCTTTGTATTTTAGCCTGGCTGTTTAATAAAATATCTTTTATTGCTCTGCACTTCTGTCTCGTTTATAATTGTGTTGTCCGCGCCGAGGTCTGTGTTCCGTCGGCGGGAGCGTTGAGCCGAACGGGCTACCATATGTACGGTATTTTGTCATTTAGCGATTCTGACAAGGTACGGCGCGAAATCCTAGGCGACTCTATCCCCAAGAAAGCGCCGTTTCGTCGTTTAGTGGAGGTGCGAATCTCGAGGCGGCTCAGTTTCCAAGAAAACGTTATCTTGTCGTTTAGCACAGGTGGCATGATCTGAGCCATCTGATCGAGATCATGCACGAAAGTTGAGGAGAAAGTGAGTTTTCTCCGTTTGCGAGCTCGGGAAGGCACTTGCTCGGTGTCCGACCAGAGACGTAGGGCTTCGGTCTTCGGCAAGTGGCCAAGATCGCTCGGATTGAATGGCCGAACGAGGCTCCGGCATCGATCTTATGGGAAAAACACATCGATCTGCTGGGCCCCGGGACCATTTTTGTAGCTCGACGGTTGTGGGAGCAATTCCGAATGGCGATCTACCCCTGGTTCGTCCGGAGACGAGCCGAGGTGGTAAAGTCGAGCCGAGTGTTGGACTCCGAACCATCGGTATAGTTCAACGGCTGTGGGAGCAATTCCGAACGGCGATCTACCCCTGGTTCGTCCGGAGACGAGCCGAGGAGGTAAAGTTGAGCCGAGTGTTGGACTCCGAACCATTGGTATAGTTCAACGGTTGTGGGAGCAATTCCGAACGGCGATCTACCCCTGGTTCGTCCGGAGATGAGCCGAGGAGGCAAAGTCGAGCCGAGTGTTGGACTCCGAACCATCGGTATAGTTCAACGGTTGTGGGAGCAGTTCGGAACGGCGGTCTACCTCTGGTCCGTCCGGAGACGATCCGAGGGGATGAGGCCGAGCCGAACGTGGACTCCGAACCATTGGTTGAAATCACAATTTAAAAAGCAGGTGATAAGAGGGGAGAGAAACATGCGAATTCACAAACATAATAGAGCTTTCTTTATTGATATTTGACGGCGAACCGTTTTACATAGTACAATTTATGAAAAATGGGTTACAAGTCGGAGGACTGGAATGGCTCGATACTCCATGTTACTTAGAGTGGCGCCGGAGCGCTTTCTTGGTATTTCAGAAGGTGGTCGGCATTCCAGGTCCTCGGAAGCTCTCTGCCCTCTAGGTCTTCGAGGCGATATGTTCCGAGCCGAACTACCTTTGTGATCCTGTACGGTCCTTTCCAGTTCGGAGCCAGCTTGCTCTTCTGACTGGGGAAGGATATGGCTAGCTTCCTCAAGACCAAATCTCCTTGCTTAAGGTTGGCGGGTCGGACCCTTTTGTTGTACGCTAGTTCAACTCTTCTTCGGTAACTCTGCTGTCGAATCGACGCCCTTTCCCTCAGCTCGTCTATCAAGTCCAAGTCTGCTCTGAGGTCCCTGGCATTCTGTGCTTCGTCATAGGCTGTGAGCCGAGGGGAAGGTATTCCGACCTCCAGAGGTATCACGGCCTCGGACCCGTAGGTGAGGTTGAAAGGGGACTCGCCTGTGGGGGTCCGCTTGCTCGTGCGGTAGTTCCATAGGACGTTGGGGAGTTGGTCGACCCATAAACCCTTGGAACTTTTATCGAGCATTTTCTTGATGCCTGCGAGGATCTGCCGGTTAGCATTTTCTACCTGTCCATTCGACTGAGGGTGGGAGACGGACGAGAAGCGCTGCTGAATGGCCAGGTCGTCGCATAGAGCTCGGAACGCTGCGCCTGTGAACTGAGTCCCGTTGTCCGTTACGAGGACACGGGGGACGCCGAACCTGCATATGATGCTCTTCCAGAAGAACTGTACCACTTTGCTCTCGGTTATAGTAGTGAGGGGCTCGGCCTCGACCCACTTCGAGAAGTAGTCAATGGCTACGACCAAGAACCTGAACTGACCCGGAGCCGGAGGGAAGGGCCCTAGTAAGTCCATGCCCCACATTGCGAAGGGGATGGGACTTGATAGGGGGGCGAGGTTGGCCTGAGGGAGGCGTCGGATGCTAGAGTGTCTCTGACAGGAGCTGCATTGCCGAACGTGGTTCTCGGCGTCTTGAAGGAGGGTCGGCCAGAAGTACCCGTAGTTCAAAGCTTTTCGGGCCAAGGACCTAAATCCTGAGTGTGCCCCTCCGATGCCTTCGTGGAGCTCTTGCAGGGCATATTCGGCCTGATCCGAAGAGAGGCACCTCAAGTACGGTCGGCCGTCTATTTGAGAAAAAGAGCGTTTGTATAAGATGCCCTCAATCAAGACATACCGCTCGGCCCGGATCCTAACTCGGCGAGCCTCTTTGGGATCCGAGGGCAGAACTCCATCCCTTAAGAATTCTATCAATGGCTTCATCCAATCGTCTTGTAACATGACTGGCAACGACTCCGCCGAGGCAGGCGTCTCAACTTCGATGCTCGGCTTAGAGAGGACTTCGATCAGCATGGTCTGTTCGAGACCTTGAAGTGAGGAGAGGCCAATTTGGAGAGGGCATCGGCCTGCGAGTTTTCTTCCCGAGGGACTCGTTCGATGATGGTTTCTTCGAACCGGCTCATGAGATCCCGGACCTTGGCGAGGTACTTCGCCATTCGCTCGTCTCGGGCTTCATATTCGCCCAAGACCTAGTTCACGACTAGTTGGGAATCACTGTGAATCCGGAGGCGCTGGGCTCCGGCACTTCGGGCGAGTCCGAGCCCGGCAATGAGTGCTTCGTACTCCGCCTCGTTGTTCGAGGCCTTGAAGTTCATGCGGATTGCGTACTGGAGGACGAAGTTGTCAGGGCCGTTCAGTATGATACCGGCGCCGCTTCCTTCGTTACAGGACGATCCGTCCACAAAGACTGTCCAAATGGGGGGTCCATTCGGGACGTGGCCGACCTCAGGGATAGTGGACTCCACGATGAAGTCGGCGAGGGCCTGCGCCTTAATTGCCGTCCGAGGCTGGTAAGAGATGTCATGCTGACTCAGCTCTATGGACCACTTCATCAAGCGACCCGAGGTCTCAGGCTTGTGGAGTATCAGCTTTAGGGGTTGGTCGGTGAGGACGACGACCGAGTGGGATTGAAAGTACGGCCGAAGCTTCCTCGCGGCCATGATCAGTGCGTAGGCCATCTTCTCTATTCTCGGATAGCGGAGCTCGGCGTCCCGAAGCACCTTGCTCACGTAGTAGATGGGCCTTTGGGTCCGGTCCTCTTCTCTCACCAGGACAGCACTCAGGGTCTGCTCGGAAGCAGCCAAGTAGATGAAGAGAGTCTCGCCGGGGACCGGTTTGCTGAGCAGAAGGGGGTTCACCAAGTAGGCCTTGAGCCGGTCGAACGATTCCTGCTGTGGCTGACCCCATTCAAAACCCTTAGTTCCCCTGAGTGCTTTGAAGAAGGGGAGGCACTTTTCCCCGGACTTCGAGAGGAACCGACCGATAGCGGCGAGCCGACCAGTAAGTTTCTGCACCTCTTTGATGTTCCGAGGCGGGGCCATGTCTAATATGGCCTTAATCTTCTCGGGATTAGCTTCGATTCCTCGTTGGCTTACCATGAAGCCGAGGAATTTTTCCGAGGAGACCCCGAACGCACACTTGTTCGGGTTCAGCCGCATGCTGTGCTTTCTCAACACGCCGAAGGCCTCCTGGAGGTCGGCTACATGATCGGTGCCGTGGATGCTCTTGACGAGCATGTCATCAACGTACACCTCCATGTTTCGGCCGATCTGGCTCTGGAAGACCTTGTTGACGAGGCGGTGGTAGGTGGCGCCTGCGTTCTTCAAGCCGAACGGCATTACCCGGTAGCAGTAGAGGCCTTGGTCGGTGACGAAGGAGGTCTTCGGAATGTCCGGAGGGAACATTCGGATTTGATTGTACCCCGAGAAGGCGTCCATGAAGCTGAGGAGCTCATGGCCCGAGGTGGAGTCGATAAGGGTGTCGATGTTCGGGAGCGGGAAGGGATCCTTCGGACACGCCTTGTTCAGGTCGGTGAAGTCAATGCATATCCTCCACGAGCCATTGGACTTCTTGACCATTACAACGTTCGACAGCCACTCGGGGTAATTTACCTCCTGTATGAACTTTGCCTTTAGAAGTTTATCAACCTCCTCCTTGATGGCCTGCTGTCGCTCGGGAGCGAACTTTCGCCTCTTCTGCTGGACCGGTTTGCACCCCAGTTCGACACTTAGGCGATGGACGAGCAGTTCCTCGGAAATGCCGGGCATGTCCGCGGCCGACCATGCAAACAGGTCACGGTTGTCCCGGATGCATTTAATCAGGTCCGAACACAGTGCGGTCGGTAAGGATTTGCTGATGAGGAATTTCCGGCTCGGATCTTCGTCCGAGAAGAGCACTTCTTCTAACTCGTCCGCTGGCTCGGACGTCTGGCGGGCCTTCGGCTCGGGGATTTCTAGTGTCTCGAGCGAGAGCACTGGTCCCCCGGTGGAAGTCATGTAGCACTTCCGGGCTGTTTCCTGGCTTCCCCTGACTTCCCCGACTCCCGACCGAGTGGGGAACTTCATTTTCAAATGGTATGCCGAGGGGACAGCTTCCAGGGCGGCTAGGCCGGGTCGGCCTAGAATAACATTATATGCTGCCGGGACGTCGACGACCATGAAGTCCATCGGCTCGGTCCGGGTAGTAGGGGTGCTTCCCGCAGTAACGTCTAGGGTTATCACCCCTTCGACGGTTACCGGGACCCCCGTGAACCCGTGGAGTGTGTAACCGGCCTGCTTGAGACGGTCTCGGGACAGCTGCAGGCCTCGGAAGGCCGAGAGGAAGAGGATATTGACCGAGCTTCCATTGTCTACTAAAATCCTCTGCACCTTGAAGTTGGCCATGTGGAGGTCAATGACGAGGGCATCGCAGTGCGGGGTTCGGACCCCTTCGAGGTCGGCATCGGAGAAAGACACAGGGACGCCGAGACCTTTTGGGGGAGGGGCACTGTGGACCGAGTTGACCTCTCGGACGAAGGCTTTCCGGGAGGAATTAGAGGATCCCCCCATGGGGCCTCCGTGAATCAGGTGCAGAACCCGTTCCTCCTCGAACTCGGGTGTCTCCTCGCGCCGCTCGGAGCGCTTGTTAGCCCCCCGAGGCGGAGGAGAGTTGCGATCCGTCCGATCGTTAGCCTTCACGAATTTGGCCAACTGCCCCCTCCGGATGAGGGCTTCAATCTCATCTCTCGAAGCCCGGCAGTCGTTCGTGTCGTGGCCGTGGTCTCGGTGGTAACGACACCACTTATCTTTGTTCCTCCTCTTCGCTGGGGTGTGCATCCTCGGAGCCGGAGGGATGACCCCCTCCTTCTCCACCTCCATTAGGATAGTAGAGACATTAGTGGTGAGGGGAGTGAACTTCTCGAACCTGGGGGGAGGGCGGCGCTGGCCGCCAATGTCCTTCTGAGCTTTCTTGCACCCCTCTTCCCCCGTCGCCTTCCTCTTCGACCCTGCGGAGGGCCCTCCGAAGCTTGGAAGGGCCTCGGCCTCCTCTGCCCGGATGTACTTCTCGCACCTCAGGAGGAGGTCGGCGAAGTCATGCGGGGGCTTCTTGGCTAGGGATGATCGGAGGTTGGCGTTAAGGACGTTCGACTGGAACGCCACGGTGGCCACAGACTGGTCTAAGGAGGCGATAGACCTGACCTCTGCGGTGAACCTCTTCACATAGTCCCACAGCTTCTCTTCCCTTTCCTGCCGCAGGTTCAGTAAAGAAAGACTTGTCTTCTCGGCCCGCCTGCTACTCACGAAGTGAGTAATGAACAGCGTCTCGAACTGCTCGAATGAGAAAATGGATGAGGGGGCGAGCCTGGAATACCATTCCCGAGCCGACCCCCTGAGGGTGGCAGGGAAGGTCCTGCAGAGAACCGCATCGGAAGCTTGATGGATCAGCATCAGGGTCTTGAAGCTTTCGACGTGATCGACCGGGTCGGATTCCCCTGAGTATGTTTCAAACTGGGGCGGTTTGAAACTCCTCGGTATGTGGGCCTCCATGATCGACCGTGAGAAGGGGGGTCGGCTGGGACGGAAGGTTCTTGCTCGGGACTCCTCCTCCCTGTCCATGCGGCCGATCCGCCTTTCCACTTCGTGGATTCGGCGGATGAGGGCGTCGTCCCTTCGCTGGTAATCGTATGATCCCCCGGACTCCTCCTCATAGGAGGTGGAGCGCGGACTCTGGCGCCGGTAGTCCTGGGATCGGCGAGGACTATATTGCTGCCGCCGGCGGCTGGGAGCCGGGGAAGGACTTCGGGTTCGGCGGCGAGGACTGGCGTCCCTGGGGGGCGTCGGAGCCCTCTGAGCATTCTGGTCGTTCTGCCGAAGGTTGAGAGCCTGCAGAACGGTCTCCTGAAATTAGAGGAATTCAGCCCGACTGATAGGCACTTCTCAGTCCCTCGGATGACGCCGATCCCCGGGGGAGCGTGACCTCTTCCTTCGGCGCTCGGGGGACACCGCTCGGCCTCTGCGGTCCGGGGACCTCCTGCTGTCTCGGCGACGTGGGGACCGCTCACCCTGACGCTGGCGAGAGGCTCCCTCTCGGGCCCGCCTCTCGTCAAGATGGGTGCGGAGGTCGTCTTCTTTCTGGCGGTTCAGGAGTGTGATTCGGAGGTCGGGATGATGAGAAGCCATCGAGTCCGAGGACCCATTATGGACCGAGACATGGCCCGGATTGAGGGGCTGCTTCTCCTTCCGACCGTTATGACCGGACGGACCATTGTTGGGCTGCTGCTTAGGAGGAGGAGGTGGGCCCAGCTGGGCCGGCGGAGGGAAGTCGAACTGAGGAATAGGATTGACTGGGACTTCATTCGTCGGGTCAGCGAGGTTGGCCACACGGTTTGACCCTCTGGATCTGACCTTCTTCGGAGGCATGACTGCAGAGGACGACGAGGAAGTAGCTGAGGCTGTTCGTGTGGTTTTTCCCACAGACGGCGCCAATCTGTTATCGTTGTTTTCGGTGTGGGGGTAAACAGACAGAATTTGTGAGTCCGAGAAAAACCTGAACAGTTGACTCAACCTTCTTGCTCCTGCCACGACCTGCAAGGAAGTGCGAAACACCGGGGTTGATTCCGGCGACGCACCCTCCGACGCTCTTGTCAGTAATCAGAAGAGATTAAGAAAGAGCTTAAAAGTGGTGAAGAAGTCATTAACCTGGTCTTGGTGGTAGAGGGGTGATATTTATAGTCGCCATTGGAACGGTTAGGGGCCTGATTTCCTGCTTAACAGCAAGGAGGAAAATCCTCCTATTCTGTTTTGGGAAATTAGCCCCTGATTCCCGGTGGGAGCAAATCAGGGTTGTTGATTTGGCTAAATCAGGGATCCTGATTTGCCCCTTGATGTTTTGGGTTCGCCTCGGGTCGGGACCCGAACCCAACAGTGGTGTGGATCCGGTCGCGGGTTGTTGGAGGAGATTCCGTACCCGCTTTGGATCCGCTTGTATGTGAAATTACCTTTTTACCCCCGAGCATCAAGATTCGTGCCCAATCTGGACGGTTCCGATTTAACCCCATTTTTAGCCATATCAATAATGATAATGAATATTTTTATCTTGAATTAGTCGAAAATGTTGCATCATTACGGTATCAAACTCTGCTATTGATTCGAGAAAGCCTAAGAAATTTCCATTAGAATCGTCATAGATTTTTTTATTTGTTCCACGAAACGCCAAATTATTCATAGCAAGACGTTTTACAACAGCAATGATTCTGACCATAACTTGTTTCCAATGGTTTGTATCTTTCTTGATTTGCTCTTGTAATTCTTTATCAATTGTTTGATTTGTGTTCAATCTGACTCGCAGTTCAACTAAAGCTCTAAGGTTAATAAGGTGTTCATGACTATTTTCATGTTGTTTAAGCTTATTCCCAAGATGTTTCCAATCATTAATTCCTTCATCTGCTAATTTACTCCTAGTATGAACTTTCCTTACCACTTTACAACAAAAACAAAACACTCTATCTAAATCTTTTGAGTAAACCAACCATTTTCTATCAGAAAGTTCTCCGTTTGTTAATTTTTGATAATAAAAATCATAAGAAAACCCCCTGTTTTAATTATCCTTAGAAAAATTAATATTGGTCTCTCTAATAGGACTTTTTTCTACAAGAAAATCTCTCATTTTTTCATGTAAACTATCCCAAACTCTAGGATCATATACATTCAAAAATGTTGTAACTTCTGAACATTCAAGCACATTGTTTATTTCTATATTATTTTCAGTGTTCTCATTT